>PVKH010044614.1:0-10588 GCA_004027955.1 Chaetophractus vellerosus | reverse complement strand
GATCCTGGGAACCTCCAATGTGGGAGAGAGTCGTTCTGCCACCTGCGCCACCTCAGTTCCTGGTTTTTCGACACGTCCCGTCTTGGCTCTCCCCTGAGTTTCTCTCCTGTTCCATCATCATTTTGCTGCATGGTTCAGCAGGGCCTGGGGCACACCCACTTGTGGGGCCTGGCAGCGCACTCGTGCAGGGGCCCTGGTGGCGCACCCGCTCACGGGGCCTGACGGTGCACCCATGCATGGGTGGGTATTGCATGGAATCTATAAATCTGTTTGGGTAGGATCGACACCTTTATGATAGTCTTCCAATCCATGAACATGGAATGTCTTTCCATTTGTTTAGGTCTTCATTGATTTCTTTTAGCATTGTTTTGTATGTTTTTGCATGTAGGTCCTGTACTTCTTTGGTTAAATTGATTCCTAGGTATCTGAGTCTTTTTGTTGCTCTTGTAAGTGGAATATTTTTCCCTGATTTCCTCCTCAGATTGTTCAATATCAGTGTACGGAAACATTATTGTCTTTTGCATGTTGATCTTGTATCCTGCCACTTTGCTGACAGTGGGCATCCTTGTCTTGTTCCCGATCTTAGAGGGAAAGCTTTCAACCTTTCCCCAATAAGTACAATGTCGGCTATGAGTTTTTCATTTACATCTTTTATTATATTGAGGAATTTTCCTTCTATTCCTATCTTTCAAAGTGTTTTTATCAAGAAAGGATGCTGGATTTTTTCAAATGCCTTTTCTGCATCAATTGACATGATCTTGTTTTTTTTTCCTTCAATTTGTTAATGTGGTGTATTACGTTAATTGATTTTCTTATGTTGAAACACCCTTGCATACCAGGAATAAATCCTACTTGGCTGTGGTGTATAAGTCTTTTGATATGCTCTTGGATTCTATTTGCAAGTATTTTCCTTATGATTTTTGCATCTATGTTCAATAGAGAGATTGGTCTGTAATTTTCTTTTCTTGTACTGTCTTTATCTGGTTTTGGTATTAGGGTGATGTTGGCTTCATGAAATGTGTTGGTTAATTTTCCCTCCTCTTCAATTTTTTGGAAGAATTTAAACAGGATTGGTGTTAATTTGAGAAATACTTGGTAGAAGTCACCTGTGAAGCCATCAAGTCCTGGACTTTTCTTTGTTGGAAGATTTTTGATGACTGATTCAATCTCTTTATTTTTTAACGTTTTTTTAAAGATTTATTTTTTATTTATTACATACCCCCCGCCTTTCTGCTTGTTCTTGCTATGTTCATTTTTTGCGTTCTTCTGTGTCTGCTTGTCTCCCCCTGCTACGGTGACCCACCAAGTCAGCTCACTGCGTGGCGGCCTGCCTGCTTGCAGCGGCTTGCCCTGCTAGCGGCGGCTTGCCCTGCTTGTGGGGGCTTGCCCTGCCCGCGGCTGCTTGCCTTCTCAAGGCGGTCTGCCCGCTCGAGGAGGCCCCGGGAACTGAACCCAGGGCCTCCTGTGTGGTAAACCGGTGCCCTACCAATTGGGCTACAGCCGGTCCCAATTCAATATCTTTAAATGTGATTGGTTTGTTAAGTTCTTGTATTTCTTGTAGCACGAGTATAGGCTCTGCATTTCAAGGAATTTGTCTGTTTCATCTAGATTGTCTAGTTTTTTGGCATACAGTTTCTCATAATATCCTCTTATAATCTTTTTTATTTCTGTGGGGTCAGTCGAAATTTTGCCCCTTTCGTTTCTGATTTTATTTGCATCTTCTCTCTTTTTCTCTTTGTTAGTCTAGCTAGGGTTTGTCAATTTTATTGATATTCTCAAAGAACCAGCTTTTGGTTTTGTTGATATTCCCTATTGTTTTGTTCTCAATTTCATTTATTTCTGCTCTAATCTTTATTATTTCTTTCCTTCTGCTTGCTTTGGCAAGGGTGTGCTGTTGATTTTCTAGGTTCTCTAGTTGTTCAGTTAGATCTTTGATTTTAGCCTTCTCCTTTTTTGATATAGGTGTTTAGGGCTATAAATTTCCCTCTCAGGACTGCCTTCAGTGTATCCCATAAGTTGTGTTCTTGTTTTCATTTGTCTCAATATATTTAATAATTTCCCTTGCAATTTCTTCTTTTACCCACTCATCATTTAGGAGTGTGTTGTTCAGCCTCTACACAGTTGCAAATTTGCCTCTTTCCTGTCTATTATTTATTTCCAGTTTCATTCCATTTTGATCTGAGAAGGTGCTTTGCGTAATTTCATTCTTTTTATATTTATTGAGACCTGCATTTTGGCCTAACATGTGGTCTATCCTGGAGAAAGATCCATGAGCACTTGAGAAGAATGTATAACCCGCTGAGTTTGGCTGTAATGTTCTGTAAATGTCTGTTAGGTCTAGCTCATTCATCATATTTTTCAAGTGCTCTGTTTCCTTGTTGACCTTTTGTCTCGTTCTATCTAATGATGTGAGTGGTGTATAAAAATCTCCAACTATTATTGTAGAGATGTCTAGTTCTCCCTTCTGTTTTGCCAGAGTCTGCTTCATGTATTTAGGGGCACCCTTGTTAGTTGCATAGATATTTATGACTGTTATTTCTTCCTGGTGGATTGTCCCTTTTATTAATATATAACGGCCTTCTGTAGCTCCTATAATTTTTTGCATTCAAAGTTTGTTTTGTCCAATATTAAAATAGTTACCCCTGATCTTTTTTAGTTACTGTTTGCATGGAGTATCTTTTTCCAACCATTCACTTTCAGCCAGTTTGTATCCTAGGGTCTAAGGGGAGTCTCTTGTAGGCAGCAAATGGATGGCTCATGTTTTTTTAATCCATTCTGTCAGCCTATATCTTTTGATTGGGGAGTTTAACCCATTCACATTCAATGATATTACTGTAAATGCATAATTTACTTCCACCATTTTATTCTTTGGTTTTCATATGTCATATCTTACTTTCACCTGTCATTTTACTCCTTTGGTTATCCTTTCTGCTATTCTTCCTTCTATACTCTCCTGCAAGCCTCTCTCTCCTGTCTTTTATTTGAGGCACTAAGGCTTCCTTTAATATTTCCTGCAAAGATGGATTCTTTTTATGAACTCTCTTAGTTTCTGTTCCTTTGTGAATATTTTAAACTCGCCTTCATATTTGAAGGACAATTTTGGTGGATAAAGAATTCTCGGCTGGCAGTTTTTCTCTTTCAGTATCCTAATTGTATCATACCACTGTCTTCTAGCCTTTATGGTTTCTGATGAGAAATCTGCATTAAGTCTTACTGGGTGTCCCTTGTATGTGATGGTTTGCTTCTCCCTTGCTGCTCTCAGATTTTTCACTTTATCTTTGACATTCTGAGTAGTACATGTCTTGGAGTAGTTCTAGTCACATTTATTCTGATTGGGGTACAGTGTGCTTCTTGGACATGTAAATTCATTTCTTTCATGAGAGTAGGGAAATTTTCAGCTATTATTTCCTCAAATACTCCTTCTGCCTCCTTCCCTTCTTTGCTCCTTCTGGAACTCCCATGACACGTATATTGTCACATTTCATGTTATTCAACTCCCTGAGCCCCTGCTCAATTTTTTTCCACTCTTTTCATTCTGTGTTCTTTTCTCCCTTCAATTTCAGCTGCTCTGTCTTTTGCAACACTTATTCTTTCTTCTACCACTTCAAATCTGCTGTTGTATGCCTCTAGTGTGGTTTTTTTTTCTCACCTATCATGTCTTCTATTCCCATGAGCTCTGTTACTTTTTTATTCAGGTTTCCAAATTCTTCTTTGTGCTTCCTCAACGTCTTCTCAATGTCCTTTATCTCTTTAGCCATATTGTCTTTCAATTCATTAATTTAATTTTGGAAATTTGTGTCAATCTCATTGATTAGTTTTTTCAAATCCTGTGTCTCTTCTGGGAGGAGAAATAGTCTTTTGGGGTGGGGGGCATTTCTTCCATTTTCTTAGCATGGCTTGTAATTTTTTGCTGATTGCCTAAGCATCTGATTAGGATGGTGAGTTTACTTAAATGTTCGATTACTCTCTTTTGTAGGGGGTTAGTAGCCGGAAACTGTGTGTTACTGCTGTTCTTTGATTCTTGGCTCAGCATGTTCTGGGTCTTTAGGATTGTTCCTGTTAGTTGCTCAGATCTGGGCCCTGGACTCAGTAATGGGTTGCAGACCTGCTTCTTAGGGCCTTGGGGATGGAGGCTGGAAAGGCTGGAAAAAGCCTCTCTAACATATTTACTTTTAAAAAAATTACTTATTTTAAAGAAACATTAGATTACATAAATGTTAACATAAAAAAATAGGGGATTCCCATATGCTCCACTCCCTACCCCTCCCACACTTTCCCCCATTAAAAACATCCTTCAATAGTGTGGTACATTTGTTACAATTTATGAACACATATTGAAGCATTGCCACTAACTGTGGATTATAGTTTATATTATAGTTTACACTCTGTCCCATGCAACTTTGTAAGTTATGACAAAATATATAATGGCCTGTATCCGTCATTGCAGCGTCATGCAGGTCAATTCCAATATCCCGAAAATGCCCCTATATTACACATATTTTTCCCTCTCCTTCTCCTCAGAACCTGCCTCTACATCAATGATAAAAGTTCTTCCATTGCTAGAATAATAATAAGTCTATAGTATAATAATAGTAAGTCTACTTTAGTCCATTGTTCATTCCCCAGTCTTGAGGATTTGGGGAAGGTGAGGGCCACTCTACCTCTAATTGAGAGGGGGCTTAGATCCCATGGGGCAGATGGATGGAACTATCTTACTTGAGTTGCAGACTCTCTCTGTTCCTTGGGATGGGCATTGTCCATCATCATCACCTTGTTAGTAGTCCTGAGTGAGTCCAGTGAACTGGAGAGTAGTTGTTGCAACTCTGTTGAAATTCAGGGCTCAACTGGCACATGAACTGACCAAAGATTTAAGTCTCTTGGACATACACCTATCAAGTATAGTACTAATTATAGGTACAAATAGAAGGGGCAGAAGAGCCATGTGTAGGGAAACCACAAAAAAGTCTAACTCCGTCACACTGGGAAGCATAAATTCTAAGGTAAGACCCACTGGCAGGGCACCGAACTCCTGAACTGTCTGTTCTGCCTATTGTGTCTGGATGTCTCTAGAGCCCTCAGGATCCCTGCTATTTGAGGCAATATTTACCATGGCAGTCAATGAGATCCTGCTCAGATGTGCATAAGCGTAACCTCTGTAATGACCTCCCAACTCACTTTGAAGTCTCTTAGCCATATAAACCCACTTGTCTTTACTCTTTCTCCCTTTTGGTCAAGATCTTTTTCCAGGTGCACTGCTAGTTGGCACTTGGTAACAATCCTTCAATGCCAGGGAGGCTCATCCTCGGGAGGCATGTCCCATGCTGGGGGGAAGGTAGTATGTTTATATGCTGAGTTTGGCTTAGAAAGAGACCACATTTGAGCAACAAGGAGGCCCTCAGGAGGTAACTTTTAGGCAACATATAATACTAAGCTAAGTTTCGATTTCAAAAGAAAAGGTTCATAAGTACAATCATCAATATCAAGGGCCTGGCACAATGGTCCATCCTCCTTCACTAGGCACTGTCCTGGTGCTCGGGGGGATTCTTTCTGTCCCATTAGAGAATGTAGCAGAACTCCCGAGGACACAGCAGACCAAATTTGTGGGTCAAAAGCTGAGTCAGCCTTAGGCTGTGTTCCCCTCTCTCCCTTTTCCTGGGGAGGTGGCTCCCTGCAGCCCCTTTGTCTGCAACAATCAGCCTGGAGGCCTGAGAATTCAAAAGTGTCTATAGGGTGTGGGGGGCGGGGCTGCCAGTAGTTGCAGCTGTGGCTTTTAACTCACAGTTTTGTGGTCATGATTCTTTTCTTCTGTCCCTCTCTCTTCTGGGCAGTGTCCAGCCTTCCCTTGATGTCCTCAATCCTAGAAGGTTTTTCCCAGGCCATTACTGCCTGTCCTGTAGCTATTTTTCTGGGAGAGAAGAGAGTCCCATGTCTTTCTAGCCTGCCATATTCCTGGAAGTTGGTCTTCAATTTTTATATGCAGTTCTAAGGCCTTATCACAGTATTATGAGTCAACTTAAACTCCTTTGGATGAATAGCATCCAAATAGCATGAGGAAAATTAGTATCTTCTAGCTTCTCATACACCAAGATGTTTCTAATCTTTCACTTGTATAATTACAAATTGTTAACTTAAATTGTAGGATTTCCACCACAATTTTTAAAAAGAGAAAATGAGCCCATACATGCTATGAGCAAAGAATAGCAGAAAAGAAACTTGAGATTCTAAGATTCATCTCCAATTTCATTACATCATTTATATCTTTTGTTTTACAGCTTACTCTATTTATTTTTGCTTACATTAGTCTGGTCCAAGAGGCTAAAATCCTGACCAGCACAAAGCCTCCCCACCCCACCCCTTTTTTTAACCTTTCCTTGGGATCTTAATTCAAAATAATTTCCTTCAAAACTTCTTTGCTATTGGAGATGTTTTTCTTGAGAACTAAGAACTTTAAGCTAGAATAGTGAAAGAAAACTTGCTACTACTAGAACTGTCAAAGCTAGAGGTTGGTTTAGAGAGCTTAATATTTATTCAACAGACTAACACAAGGTTGCCATTTATTTAAGAATAAATTTGAGCTCTGCCTTAGGGTATAAATACAAAATGTAACACAAATGGCAGTAGGAAAATTATGTTAATAGCCCATATACTTTAAATGACACCTCATTCAGGAGAGCTAAATATTATATATTAAAAATCTGTTACTTGAATCTGACAATTAGGAAACCAGAACTTGGATAAACTAAAAATGAGCAGGAAGTTCTAATGTTCAATTCAATTTACTTTGATGGGAATTTATTCCATATTTAGATAAATTGGGAAGTTTGTGTGTTTCAACAAGAGCAATAGTTGATATGTCTTAAATCAAGTAGTACTCAAGTAGAGTCCATAGAACCTTGGGGGTTTCTAAGACCCTTTAAAGGTGTCCTAGAAATAAAAATTATGTCTGTAATAAAATAGTAAGAAGTTATTTGACTTTTTCCACTGTGTTGACATTCTTACCAATGGCACAAAAGTGATGGTGGGTAAAACTGCAGGTACCTTGGCATCAATCAAGGCAGTGCTACTCAACGGTACCTGCAGTCTTTTATAGTCTTCACAGTCCTGTATTTGTAGTTTAAAAAAAAAAAGAGCCAGTTTCACTTAAGAATGCTCATGATGATGTCATAACTTTTAAAATTTTCTAAAACTTAAACTTTAATTAAGTCTCCACCTTTGAGTGCACGTCTTTTTAATATTCTGCCTGCCAAAATGGAATATACTCAAAACACACATCTGATGAATCCAGAAGTACAATGATTGTCTCAAGAAGAATCACTTGTACAACTGTTTGAATTACAAGCCTCTGATTATATGGTACATTATTTTTACTTGAAAGATTGACTGACAGATAAGCTATAGTTATTCAGATTTAGGTATTTGGTGAATATTTTCTTAAAAATGAACCAAGCAAGCCTGTCATGAAAAGGAAAACAGCAGAAGGTATTTATTGCCAATAATAAAATTCAAGTTTCAAGCAAAAATTAGAATTTTGAAAACTCATATCTACCACCATGAGCTTGACAGCTTACCAATATTTAAAGAATTATCTGATGAGATAATAACAAGTGATATTAACATATGTTCTTTTTTCCACCATTGTATAAAGAAATATGTCAACGTTTCAATGATCTGCATAAATTCAGTGAACCAATATTTTTCAAAAGACCAATGCATGATGTTACCTAATTATTCATGGATGAAGGCTCCATTGGGAATGGGAGATGGATTTTAATGTAACTGAGTATGAATCTGAAACTGATGTGGTTTCAGATTCAATATTGCAGCTAATCTTTAAGAAACTACACTTGCCAAGGAACTCAAACAAATCCACCGTTATCTGTAAAGCCTTGTTTTTCACTTACATATCTGTGTGAGGCCAGATTTTCTTCATGTACTTCAACTAAGACAACATATTGCGACACATTCAGATCAAATGCAAAAGCAGATATGAGAACCCAGCTGTCTTTGATTAAGCCAGACACTAAAAAGACTTGCCAAAATGCAAAATAGTACCACTCTTCTTACTCATTTTTTTTTGTTCTGGAAGACATAATTATTTTCATAAACATGTTATTTATGTTAACATGCAATGGGATTATTATTATTACACTTATTAAATGGATTAAGTATTTTTAAAATTTCTCTATTTTAATTTCTAATATGGTAAATATTAATAGATACAGCTCATTACAAACAAAAGCTCCTGGGGTCCTCAGTTTTTAAGATTCTAAAGGGGCTCTAAGACCCAAAAGTTTGAGAACCGCTGCCTTACATGAACCCAATGCAACTCAGTGTCACGCACACCATGAGTCATATTTCTCTGGCATGTTTTTTTTTTTCAACATCTGTTTCTTATTTTTTTTATGTTAGGTCGTGAGCCCAGGAACTCAAAAGACTAGACTATACACACAGCTTTTAAGGCTCCTACCACTCTCTTCCAAGTTTCCGTGGCTTGAGAACATCATTTAGACTCTCATTAGATTGATTGGATTAGTAGAGAAGTAGAGCAGAGCTCCAAATCACTTCATCTATCAAGACCTGTTAGAGTTCATTGAACACTAAGCAACAATGAGTGCTACAGTCTCTTAAGTAAGCATTTAACATTAAATGATTGAACCCAAACTATCTGAAGGGAATTTGGTCTTCTACATTGTATTTGAGCCAAAGCAGAAGGGACGATAAATGTTTTTCATTAAACTTCTCCACTTGGCAGTAACTGTATTAAGAGGAACAGAGTAGTAAGTGGTGTAAAGAAGGTTCTTCCAGGCTTGAAATTTAGATTGCTATACCACTTCATTTCCTAGTCTTGATTTCCTTCTTGTCCCAGACTATAAATCCAAGAATTTCCCAATGTCATTCCAGAAGTCTAAACAGTCTTTTAAACAGTTCTGAATGTTGATGGTCTCATGACTCCTTAAAGGAATTTTTCTGTGGGTGGGGGAAGCCACTGATTCAAGTTTTGAAAGCTCACCCACAACAGGAAGGACGAGTGGGGAATCCTCAGAATCTCAATGCAGATTAACTGTCTCCTCTTCCATAAATAAGGATTTGCTACTGGAAACTCCCTATTGCCTTCTTCCTTCTTGTAGTGAAAACAACTATTCTTAATAAATTAGTAAAGCAAACTGGGGGGCTCCATTAGCTGCAAAGTTACCTTAGTCTCCTTTAACCCATTTCTCCAGCCACCAATTTCCTAAAGTTATCACACAGATTGAACTGTAGGACTTAACCTGCCACGTGATGGATGGAAAAGCAGCCAGGGCAAAGGTAATTTTCTCCATCAACGCACTAAGCAATACCCTGAGCCTAGCTTTTCTCTCCACTGAGCGTGAGACCAGGGGTGACACTGAGCATCTGCAGCTCCTGGGTCCTGCACAGGGCTCCCACAGCAGGCTGTCTGGGGATCGGAGCTGTAAGGAGTCCGGGGAATGGAACCCTGAAACAGCCGCTTAAAGTCCGGTTTCTCTTTAGTTCCTTCTTCCGTATCTGGGTTAATTAGAATAGTTGATTTGCTAGCCTAAATTGAAACCAGTAAGTTAGCAGAACATTTTGGGTAGAGGAAGGGAGCCAGAAAGACTTCTGTACGAAGATCAAATTAGCATACCCATTAGTGGAAATGAAGAGTTTATCTTAGATACTCTCAAGATCTAGCTTTCAACAATAAGAGAGGGAAACCTGCTGCACCCTTGAATATGGAGAATATGGAGGAGCTGCTTTCTAAATGCTTCTCAGCTTGACTGTTTCTGGATTTGTCTTTTATTAGATTTTTGAAATTCTATTTTCAGAGCAGTTTTGTTCTATTTGGTGGCTTGACACAAAGTATGGAGGTTAGGCAAATGGTCTTGCTCTAAAATGGTATAGTCAAATCCTGCAAGTCGAGGGGAATTTCATTTGTTATCAATGCCAAAGGACAGAGAATGGTGCCCTGAAAGTTAAATATCTTTAGGAAAAAATACTGTTGATGCTTTATGTATCTTCTTTTCCTCCATTAAAAGTACCGTAGTTGGTTGAACTTTCCAACCTACCCAGATGGAGTCAAACAAATGAACGCGTCAAACACTCCCCAGGCAGGGCTATTCAATGCCCAGTCTTCCCAGTCTTTGCTGATCTAGAAAACAAAAATGTACATCTCAGGCCTGTTTACTCAACTAAACTGACTGTGAAAACGGAAAACCAGACCCTAAACTCTGGGAAACATGAGGGTAAGGGGTGAGTACATTTGGGTTTATACATATTCAAAAGTTTAGTCACATTTTGGGGGAAAATTAACCCTCAAAGATCAAGTCATTTTGAAGCAATTCTCTCATGAACTAGATTTTCCAATGTTCCTGAAACTCTAATGCCTTCTATGCCACGCAAAGTGTCCATACTATCCGTTACTACAGAAAGGAAATAAGCAAGCAAGCTTTCCTCATATAAAGCCACTCCTGGGACCCAACAAAAGGAAATCCAGCTATCTATAAGCACATCCTGTGAAATCAATGGCAGGTGCATCGGTGAGCTGATGCTGACAGCCTTCCACTTCTCGCTAAGGACTTCTGAGTAATTG
>PVKH010044613.1:0-10590 GCA_004027955.1 Chaetophractus vellerosus | reverse complement strand
ACCTGCCCTGCCCGTGGCGGCTTTTGCCCTGTCCGTGGCAGCTTTTTGCCCTGCCCACGGCGGCTCTGGCCCGCCCATGGCGGCTTGCCATTCTCAAGGCGGTCTGCCCGCTAGGAGAGGTCCCTGGGAACCGAACCCAGGGCCTCCCATGTGGTATCCCAGCACGCTCTTTATCCACTGAGCTATCTAGCCGGGCCCTCTAATGTCTTTAAATGACATTTAAATTACTTTCTGGGAACCAGCTGTAGCTCAATTGGTTGGGCTCCGGTTTACCACATGGGAGGCCCTGGGTTCGGTTCCCAGGGCCTCCTGGTGAAGGCAAGCCACCGCGCAGTGAGCTGACTCAGCGGGATGACCTGGCCGGAAGAGACAAGTAAACACAGAAAAGTACAAAGCAAATGAACATAGCGAGCACAACCAGCAAGGGGGTATATATAAATAAATAAAAATAAATCTTTAAAAAATAAATAAATAAATAAATGAATTACTTTCTACAATCTTCATTCATTTATCAAATATGAAAGCATCAAATATTAAGCATGTACTATGTGCCACGCTTTGTTCACGATGTTGGGAATATAGTGGAGAACTAGGAAGTCAAGAAGTCTTTATTCTAAGTTTATATCCAGGAGATCTTCATACTACTACTACATTTCTGGGCAAAAGCTTTCTAAATTTCAAATGTTAAATATATTTAAAGGTTTGAATTTGGATTTAATTTTAAGGCTAAACTACCTACTACTTTATTCTACATAAGCACATGAAAATAAGCAGTAATTAGCATTAATTAAGAAAAAAGCCTCCTTAATCTTTTTCCCAATTACCATGATACACAACATATTTATCCCCAAAAGTATACATAAATGCTGTGGAGCCAATATATATCAAAGATAAATAATATTTTGGTTTACTGCTCAGAATAATTAAATTTCTACTTCAGAGTTTTGTTAAGCAAACATCCAAAAATTCTGGAATGTCCTGAATAACCTCCAGAATTCTTATCAGTCATTTAATCTTAAACATTCATGACTTCCATAGTTTCTGCGGATTCACACCTAACATACATTTGGTTAAAGGAAATTGCCATTTAAAGTAGCTTTCCAATTTGATAGCTCCTAAGTGTAAAACACAAAGATATCGTCTTGTGGCTTTTTTAGTTCATTAATAATACAGTTAACCTGCTGTATGTATAGAGAAGTTGCAGAGTGGTTTTCAAACAATGAGTTACACTAATGAGAATAGAGGGATGATAGAAAACATACAAACAAATAAGCAAACTCTCAGTTCTGACTCTGTTTCTTGAAGGAACTTGGATTGGAGAGGGGCAAACAAACTTTTAATATATTTCTTAAGCCCTAAGTAGAAGATACAAATTAATCTACATTTCTCTACACCTGAAATATTTAGTAATTAAAAAATAAAACAGACTCACCGATCAATTACAATTTCTTTTTGCCTTAGTAGTCCTTCTTTTATTTTCAGCACTGATTCCCACTTACTGATATCCTGATAGCCAGAAGGTGAATAACTTTGACGAGATGATCCAGACAAAACCTGCACAAACATGTTTATACTATTAATATTCTAAGAGTGTCTAAAGGGAGTATTTATATAGCATTTAATGTTTTCTAATGATTTTCATTAAAAAATAGAGAACTTTTCGTTTGATTTTTTTAAAGACTATTTAAAATCATACTTGTAAGTACAACATAACTTAAAGAATTTCAAGGAAGCTCCAAAAATTTAAAAGTCTCATGAAGAATTATTGACAATAGGACCTTTGACCTAGCTTAATAAAATACATCTGTAAGAATTTATTCACATTACTTTGTGGAAACTTTCTAGAATTAAGAGATTAATCTTTGCCTAAGGAAGGCTCCCTATTGTAATAAGGGAGCACACCATGGCTAGACTAGACCAACATTACCAGGACGGTTTCCACCAGGAAATAAAAGCAGAATCTGCAGTATTCAGACATCAAGTTGTCATTCATCATTTGAATTCCATTAAAATTTTAAAAGCACAAATATTTTCACAAAGTAGTAAATATCTCCATAGAAAATATGAATATCTCTTAAGCAGATAATTTGGATGATTACTGGTCTTTAGTGCAAATTTATCATTTGGAAAAAACTTTGCTTAGAATTTAAGAAAATCTGCAGATATTCAAAACAAACCAACAATAACAAAAACAATATGGCAGAATCCTCAAATTTCTATCATTGAAACAACACCCCCAAAAAATTTAATACTGGTAAATTAAACCAGAACACTGTAAGTTCCTTGGCAAATTAAGTGATGTATATAAACACTATAGAGCAACTTTAGAAAAACTGAAACGTGCAGTACTATTTTTATCCTTTGTTTTTCAAAGATGCAACTTGAAGACCTACTTCTAAGGAAATACTTTGTGTACCATCAAACAGTCCTAGATTAAACTTTTAAACTAAGATGACTATCAATATCAGGACAAGATGATTAGGTGAGAGAAAGATGGCATATGATGAACAAAATAGGAAGGACAGAAACCAGATGGTAACAGAGTATATTGTCAGATGGGGAGTTATTTGGAATGTAGGTGACACAAAGTATTGTAGGGTCAGGTTAGTGACACACACACAGGTCCTGTCTCTGAATTTCATTTCTTACCTTTGCCTAGCATATAACTAGAGCTGCCATTCAGCCAGTATGCACCAGTAGAGATATGTCAGTCCCTGTATGTCCCCTCCACTGCCCTGGCCCTCTCCAGGACTCTCCATAATCCAGCAAATAAAGGGCTACTTCCTGGCATAAAGAGGCCTTTAAGACACTGCTCCATCCATAAATGGCAACCTTTCTGATAGGTTTGTTCCTGCACTAGTCAGCACCCCCCCACACTGCCAAACCTTCACACCCAGACACTACCTACCCACTTATATTCAGTTGGCAGCGTCCAAAACGGAGAAATTGCTCTTAAGCATCACATTGTTATACTGTCCCTACTATGGCCTAACTAACTACAGTATTTCAAATCACATATCATCACAAGGGCTAGAAAAATATTTGAAAGTAACTGTACTTGGTTTAGTCAAAGCTAAGGGAGGATTCAGTACCACAAACAATACTGTTGCTATCAAGAGAAATCCTATCCTCACTGGAAGGACACATTACCTAATGACTATCAATTTAATGGGAACTATATTTGATATAGTTCCTTTTATCAAACTGTGGTCAAAAAGTGCTATAATTAAAATTGGTGAAAGCTAAGCAAAACTGAATATCACCTCAACAATTTCAAAACTCAACACAAGATGTGGAAATTATTAGAATGATGTGAACAATTTGTGCCATAATTTATAATACTAATATTTCAATTATTTGGATATTAAAAGGGAATATAGGGGCCGGCTCGATAGCCCAGTGGATAGGGCGCCGGCATACCACATGGGAGGCCCCAGGTTCGGTTCCCGGGGACCTCTCCTAGCGGGCAGACCGCCTTGAGAATGGCAAGCCACCATGGGCAGGGCAAGAAGCTGCCACGGACATGGCAAGAGCCGCCATGGGCAGGGCAGGTCGCCCGCGGATGGAGCGCGGCCGGCCACCCGCGAACTGAAAGCCGACCATGAACGGACACAGGGACCGCCCACAAGCGGGGAGGGCCGCGCCTGCACAGTGACCACTCTCGGCGTGTCGCCGCAGCGGGGGGAAGGGGAGATGTGTAATAAAATAAATAAATCTTTTTAAATAAATAAAAGGGAATATATTTTATTTACACACTGAGCTATATACTAAGTTATATCCTTATACAGGCTGACATATATTTTAAATATTGGTTTTTGTATATTGCTATCACACCTAACTAAAGCTTTCAAGGTAGCTGAAGGATCTATGATCTCCTTTCAGAAAGATCTAAAACAGTTTCCTCTATTTCTGACTGCCACACACCAGGAATGATTTATACCATATTACTTGAAGCCATGTTTCACTGTAGATATCTTGTGCCTATTTCAATAAGACAAGTACCTAGGCAAAAAGTGATGATCTAGTGAAGCCATTAACTGTTCTACTCTTCACAAGTCACCTGCTAAAAAAAATTTTCCCATGGCAGACAATTCTCTGAGAAACCTTTTCTTATTTTGTAACTCTTCTTGGATACAAGAAAGAAAGAGAGGGATTAAACAGAAGAAAAAGGTAGGTTTCCAAGAGAAAGGCAGCGGGTCACTACACTACTTGTTCATTTCATATAGCATTGAGGGGAGGATGGAGTGGTGAACAGGAGAATGAGAAAGTAGTCATAAAACAGAGAGGTGAGATTGACTTGCTAAAGTTACATAGCTAGTTAGGGGAGGAAGCTGACTCTGAGAGAGGTTCAAGTCCTTTTTGCTAGCCGAATGATATTTATACTGTCTCACAACATTTCTCTGCCATCTCACCCCTCAGCACCAGATACAAATGAGTCAAAAATGATTTGTTAGATTGAGTTTAATATCCTCACTGGGACCTTCACATTGCAGTGGCCCCTCCATGGCCCTGTGACTGCTACTAAAACAGAGGTCTATACCACAATGGCACTCAGGTCAGAGCTTCCAAGTCAGAGGCCCACCCTTCTTATGATGCATAAGATTATCAACCTAGGGGCCGGCTGTATAGCTCAGTGGATAAGGGCGCCGGTACACCACATGGGAGGCCCCAGGTTCGGTTCCTGGGGACCTCTCCGAGTGGGCAGACGGCCTTGAGAAAGGCAAGCCACCGTGGGTGGGGCAGAGCCGCTGTGGGCAAGGCAAAAAGCCGCCACGGGCAGGGCAGAGCCGCCACAGGCATGGCAAGTCACCTGTGAAACACACAGAGCTGCCGCCCGTGAATCACAGAGCAGAGCAGCCTGAAAAACACAGAGCTGTGCTGCCCGCAAAATACAGAGCGGAGCCGGCCGTGAAATGGAATGGAGCCACCTAAGAGCGGGGCGAGCCGCCTGCGCGGAGGGCCGACTCGGCGCGTCGCCGCGAAAATGGGGGGAGACAAGAAGCAGACATAGAAGAACACAGAAGAATGGACACACAGCAAGAGCAAGCGGGGGGGGGGGGATATGTAACAAACAAACAACAACAAAAAAATGGATAAAAGTAAATAAATAAATCTTAAAAAAAAAAAAAAAGATTATCAACCTAATGTGGGTCAATACATTATTCTTTAGCTATGTTAGTTAACCAGTCATTATAAGCCAGAAGGCATTTTTAAAGACGATCTGCTGGCAAGCCAGCACCAGGATGCTACAGACTCTGAGAGAAAACATGGCCTGGCAAGCCCTTGATTTCTGACTTCTGGCCTCCGAACCAATAGCCAATAAATTCCTGTTGTTTAAGTCAATTTGTCTATGATATTTGTCATAGCAGCTCTGGAAAATCTTTAAAAAAAAAACAAAAACAATAGAGAACAGTTGGTATGGAGGGGAGAGCTAGTTCTTTGAAAAGATCAATAAACTCGATAAATATCTAGTTAGATTGAGAAAAGAAAAAAAAAACAGGATGCAAATTACCAATATCAGGAATGAAACAGGTTATCAATACAGACCCTGCAAATATTAAAAGGATAACAAGGGAAGACCACTAACAACACTATACACACAAATTCAACAAAACTATATGAAATGGACCAATTCCTTAAAAAACAAACTATCAAAAATCAGCCAATATGAAATACTTTGAATAGTCCTAAAACTATTAAAGTAATTGAATTTGTAATTAGAAAAATTACCGAAAAAGAAATCTCTAGATACAAATGGTTTCATATATAATACGGCCAAGTCTTTAAAAAATAAACAGCAATTCAAGACAAACTCTCTCAGAAAAGAAAAGGGTAAATATCCATGAAACACAATAATATTCAGCAATAAAAACAAACTGATATACATATTAACATGAATAAATCATACTAACATGAATAAATCACAAAAGCATTATGCTATGTGAAAGAAGCCACACTCAAAAGATACATACTATAATATTCTATTTATATGACATCTGGAAAAGGCAAAACTATAAAGACAGGTATCAGATCAGTGACTGCCAGAGCTGGAGTAGTGGAATAACTGCAAAGGGACAAAGGGGAACATTTTAGGGGGATTGATATGTTTTACAACTCAGCTGCTGTGGTATACATGACTTTACACATTTTTTTAGACTTATAAATTACACATTTTTAAAGGGTGAATTTTATTAAATGTGAACTATACCACAATAATCCTGAGTATAAAATGTTGTTTGTAAATAATACCTCAATAAAATTCCTTTTTTAAAAAAAGTAATTACAGGTAAATATTTATACCATATGTTTCGTTCAACAAAACTAGAAGCAAAAAGCACATACAGGGAGCAGATGTGGCTCAAGCAGTCGAGCTCCCACCTCCCACATGGGAGGTCCTGGGTTCGGTTCCTAGTGCCTCCTGAAAAAAACATCAAACAAGCAAAACAAACAACAACAAAAAACCAACTCAGGGAGCCGATGTTGCTCAGTTGTTGGGCGCCAGGTTTCTACATACGAGGTACCGGGTTCAATCCCCAGCCCCCAGTACCTTAAAAAAAAAAATGTGCATCAACAAAAGAATGGTTAATTGTAGCATATTCAAACAATGGAAAATTACACAGCTATGAAAATAGAACTACTGCTATACTCAATAACATGGATGAATCTCAGAGATATTATGTTTAGAAAATGAACCCAGAAACAACCATATATACTCAATGATAACAGAAGTCAGAGTAGTGAATATGGGTAAGATGTGGGATGCTTTGGAGTTTGTTTGTTTTGTTTTTTCTTTTGAGGTTCTGGGGCTGGGGACTGAACTCGGAATCTCCTAAGTGGGAAGCCAACACTCAACCACTGAGCGACATCAGCTCCCCTGAGATGGTTTTTCCATTTGTTTGCCTGTTTAATGTTATTTTGTTTTTAGAAGGCACAAGGAACCAAACCCAGGTGAGAAGCAGGCACTCAATCACCTGAGCCACATCCGCTCCCAGATGTTTTATATAGTCAGAGAAGAGACATGAGTTAAACTTATAAAATATTGGAAATTTTTTAATGCCTGAGTGGTGGTTATATGGATCTATATACTTATCAAATAGCATGGCACTGCTAGTAAACTTAAGATTAGTACATTGATGCATTTACTGTGTGTATCTTAGACCTGAATAAAAATAAAATAATAATCACAGGAAATAACTTGCTTTATTTTACTCTCTACCTAAATGTAGTACTGAAGGGAAGAGAAGGCCTTCTCTGCTATGGAAGAATACTTTAAGCACTCAAAGTTGCACTGTAGATACAATGCACTACCCAGCTATAATTCCCTATCTCTTCATCAACTTTGGTGCTATTCTACATCTGCAAATAATCATGAGATAAGAGAGAAGGCCAGATGAAATAAATATCACTCCAGAAATGCAACAACAGAGTTGATAATCATCTATGAGCTGGCCCTTAAGAGACCAAACAATCCTTCTATTAAGGTGGAGGACAATCTTTACAATATGGAAAAGAGGAAAGCATTTTATATTCAAATAACCACTCCATTACAGCCCATTAGTTGCATTTTTTTTCAAGTAGCTAGAAAGTAATAAAGAATTGTTATTCAATAAAATAACTGGCCATGAGAGGCATACCATTTTGTGACATTTTGACCATATTCCAGAAAATGTAGGTATTATTTTGATACTAGCTGAATAAGACATACCTAAGAGATTTTTAAAATAATTCTAAAAGAAAAAAATGTGTCAAAATTAACTTATCAACAAAGTATAAAATTACTGTTGTTATGCTATCCTACTTAAACTCTCAGTCTGTCATGCTTCTTCTTGATTGAGCCAATATACGTAATCAAAGAGGACATTATATTTATAACTATATCATTTATATTTATAGCTTATGAATGATAAAATTTGGAACCAAAAACTTGAACATGAAATGTAAAATGTAAAACTGTAAAAGGCATGTATCTGTATGAGCTAATGTGAAGTAAGGATGCCATCAAATAACATTTCAAAAGGTGAAAAAAAAAGATTTGTTTACAATTAAACATTTTTCATACATATATGGTATTTGTCAAACTCAGAGAGGGTAGAGAATGTCTCATTTAAATGTTTTACCTAAAAATGTATATGATAACACTGTGGCAATGGTGGTTAGAGAAGAGAACAGCTATTTACTAGTCAAATTACAGTCCTAACTCTTCCGCATATGGAATCTTACTATCGAGATTTATACACCCAGAAGACATGCATAGGCACCTCTTATTGGAAACGGCAAATTCCACTCTCATAACTGCATCAGGATTGCAGGCATCTACACCAATCCCAAATACACGCTACTTAGATGAGATCCAGATGCTGTGAATGTTGCCAAAATATGCCACTTAATGGCCAAACATGCTTCTAATAAAAGCTGACTATATTGAAGCTGAAAATAGCTCAAATATCTTTGGCCTCAGCCTGGGCAAATACTGTTAAATTTAGACAATCCAGTTCTACCACACTTAACTAGACTGCAACCTCTGCAAATCTTCAAGTTTATCTCTCCTTCAACTGCCTTTGTCCCTGAGCTCATTCCTCACTCACAACATGTCAAATAACACAACTAATCTCCCTCTGTTTCCTGGAATAGGCTATCTAAAGAGGTACTCTACTAGTGCTTTTAGGTAAAAGAATCATATCAGCTTCCTAAAAGTAAATAAATTCACAAAGCTCAATAATAGAGATGGAAATAAACTACAAATTACATAGAATTTAAAGAGCTTTATTCATCAAGAGAAGGAAAAAAGATTTTATTATTATTAAAAGAATGGCATATTTAAAAAACAGAAATTATGCCTTAACTAAGCCCATGCAATGATTTTGGGGGGGTTTATTACCATGTATTTTCTCTATAAAAACAAAAAAACAAAAACAACACATACATTTTTTAAAAAACGTCTATCTATACCTCTTTCCTCAGAATGATCCATTATAAACTTAGGCCCTTATCTTGGCCCTTGAAATTTAAGTTATAGAAGGAATTATGTTTTTAATAACCTCATTATTTCTTCAATTTGCTTTTATTACTAACTATAATGCTGTCCTTGTCATCCTAATATGTTTTATTGAAATAACTGAAATATATTCAGTTATTTCAAGGGTAGTAAAAAAAATGATAAAAACAAAGGGATGCGAGGAATTTTACCCACATTTCATAGATTAAAAATACATGTGCATGAAAATAAAAGAAACCTAAAAGTACTTCTGAATTCTACCATTCTAAACAATTACTCAAATTTAATTCTTTTCTCTTGGAGACAGGGACATTTATCCTTTCAAAAATCAACCTGCGCCCTTTCCTGTGCCCTTTTTAAGGTTGACTCAGTGCTTTAAAAGGCTTATACAGAAGGGTAAAGTAAGTCTCCATAAAACCCAAAGAGGAGACTGTAAAACTCCTCTTTGGAGTCACAGCTGAACCAGAACAACATTCTGTTACAGTTTAAGCATTTGCCCTGTGACATATTTATACCGCATGCAGCACAAATGATAAATTCATTCCTAACCTTGGCTTTGGTTGTACCTTTAAGGGAAAGCATTGTTATTTGATGCTATCTAGACTCTTCTGTGGGGATACCAGGTAGTGTTTTCAATAGATTAGGGAATGTGGATACTTTGGTTTTGCTTGATGGTTAAAGAAAATTTAAAAAATCCTGATGCTTGGAACATGCTTCCACAAGAAGGCTTTATCTAGAAATCTTTTGAGAAAAGGTGAAGGGAATATGTCTGAAGTTTTTCTCTGTTTCACTATCTATATGTCAGTTATGTTGGTGCTGCCATCCACACACAAAAAGGTTTTGGTATGGGGGGGAATGGGGGAGGAGGTTGAGTATATAAGAAAGTCTTGTATTCTGTGTGTGACTCTGCTATGACCTAAAACTTCTTTGAAAATTAAATGAAAAAATGGTGGGATGCTTGGGAGTGAGAAGGGGAAGGTGCCATGGAACAGACTAGACACCAGATATTGCACCGACAAGGCAAACTGGAAAAAAAATTTTTTTATATATACATATTATTATTTTTTCACATTTTTTGAACAAATCAATCCTTTAATAATATTTTATTTTTTTCTATTTTTTAAAAAAAATTTTTATTTTTTATTTTAAGTTCTCATATATTTTAACTCTTACATTTAAATATTATTATTTCATTTTCCTACTCATTGCAATTGGCTATTGTTATAGCTTCACCTTTGAAGAGGCTATGGATCACAGAAGGGTCACAACAGGGACGGGAAAGGATCATTGGAGGGGGGGTGTCAGAGTTGGGGGTGCATGGGAGGAAGTCCACCTAAACATATATAAAAGGCATGCAAAACTGTTCAAATGCTCACAGGGCATGGTCACGGGGTGAAGAATTACTCAATAATGGGAGAACACTGAATCCCCATCCTGGAGAGCTCTGCCATATTTTCCAGGAGAGTAGCAACATCAACCCAAGTGTAGGGGCAGTGTCTGGCAAAGGAGGATGATCCATCGATGGGTGCTTGTTATTAATGACTAGCCTTATGAGTCTTTACTCTTGAAATTGAAACAGCCTAGTGTTTTATGGG
>PVKH010044612.1:0-10588 GCA_004027955.1 Chaetophractus vellerosus | reverse complement strand
GATGGAAAAAGGGAAAATTCATAAATATATGGATATTAAACAACACATTCCTAAATAATCAATCGGTCAAAGAAGAAATTGCAAGAGAATTTAGCAAATACCTTGGGATGAATGAACATGAGAACACAACATATCAAAGGCAGTGCCGAGAGGGAAGTTTATAGCCCTCAGTGCTTACATTAAAAAAGAAGAAAGAGCTAAAATTGAAGATCTAAAATTGAAGTTCCTGCACATTACATGGAGGAACTAGAAAAAGAACAGCAAATGAATCCCAAACCAAGCTGAAGGCAAGAAATAGTAAAGATTGAGCAGAAACAAATGAAATTGAGAACACAAAAAACAATAGAGAGAATCAACAGAATGAAAAGTTGGTTCATTGAGAAGATTAACAAAGTTGGCAAACCCTTAGCTAGACTGGCAAAGAAAAAAAGAGAGAAGATGCAAATAAAATCAGAAATGAGAGGGGGGACATTACCACTGACCCTGCAGGAGTAAAAGAGATCATAAGAGGCTACTATGAACAACCATATGCAAAAATCTAGACAATATACATGAGATGGACAAAGTCCTAGAAACTCACAAACCCCCTGCATTGATCCTAGAAGGAAGAGAAGACCTTAACACATCATTCACAAGTGAAGAGATCGAAACAGTCATCAAAATCTTCCCAAAGATGAAAAGCCTGGGACCAGATGGCTTCACAGGTGAATTCTACCAATCATTCATAGACAATCTAATACCAAACTTGCTCAAGCTCTTCCAAAAAATTGAACAGGAAAGATTGCTACTAAACTCATTCTGTGAAGCCAACATCACTCTAATACCAAAACCAAATGGAGATACTACAAAAAAAGAAAATTTCAGACCAATATCTCTAATGAATATAGAGGCAAAATCCTCAATAAAATACTTGCAAACCAAATCCAAAAGCACATTAAAAGAATTATACAGGGAATCGGCTGTAGCTCAATTGGTAGGGCTCCGGTTTACCACATGGGAGGCCCTGGGTTCGGTTCCCAGGGTCTCCTCAAGCAGGCAGACCACCTCAAGAAGGCAAGCTGCCATGGGCAGGGCAAGCCGCCGCGAGCAAAGGCAGGCCGCCGCGAGTAGGCAGGCCACCGCATGGTGAGCTGACTCGTCGGGATGCCACACCACATTGATAAATTGGAGAAGAAAAATCATATGATCTTCTTGAATGATTCAGTAAAGGCATTTGAAAAAATACAGCACCTTTTCTTGATCAAAACACTAAAAAAAATAGGGATTGAAGGAAATTTTCTCAATATGGTAAAGTGCATATTTGAAAAACCTACAGCTAGCATTGTTCTCAACTGTGAAAGACTGAAAGCTTTCCTGCTGAGATCAGGAAGAAGACAAGGATGCCCACTGTCACCACTTTTATTCATTATTTTGCTAGAAGTTCTAGCTAGAGTAATTAGGCTAGATAAAAAAAAAAAAGGCACCCACATAGGAAAGGAAGAAGTAAAACTTTCACTATTTGATGATGTTATGACCCTTTATCTAGAAAATCCTGAAAAATTCATAAGAAAGCTATTATGAGTTCAGCAAAGTGGCAGGATAAAAGATTAATACGCAAAACTCAATAGAGTTTCTATATACTATTGAACTACAATCTGATGAGGAAATCAGAAAAAAAAATCCATTTATAATAGCTACTAAAACAATCAAATATTTAGGAATAAACTTAGCCAAGGAAAAAAGAGACCTGTATTCAGAAAACTACAAAACATTGCTAAAATAAAATGAAGAAGACTTAAATAAATGGAAGGACATTCTGTGTTCATGGATTGGAAGACTAAAGATTGTTAAGATGTCAATTCTATCCAAACTGACTTACAGATTCAATACAGTTCCAGTGAAAATCCCAAAAGCCTTGTTTTGCAGAAATGGAAAAGCCAATTATCAAATTTATTTGTGTGGTGCATGTGTAGCTCAGTGGTTGAGTGCTTGCTTCACATGTATGAGGTCCTGGGTTCAATCCTTGATACCTCCTAAAAAATATATTTGAAGGGTAAGGGGCCTTGAATAGCCAAAACTGCCTTTGAAAAAACGAAGTTGGACGACTCTCACTTCCTGACTTTAAAGCGTACTACCTAGGTACAGTGGTAAACACAGCATGGTGCTGGCATAAGGACAGACAGATTGACCAATGGAACCGAAATGAGAACTTAGAAATAGACTCTGACATCTACAGTCAAGTGATTTTTTGACAAGGTGGTCAAGCCCTCCCAGCTGGGCCAAAACAGTCCGTTCAACAAATGGTGCTGGGAGAACTGGATATCCATAACCAAAAGAAAGAAAGAAAGAGGACCTCTAGTTCATAGCTTATACAAAAATTAATTCAAAATGAATCAGGGACCTAAATATAAAAGTGACAACCATAAAACTCCTAAAAGAAAATGTAGAAAACATTTTCAAGATCTTGTGGTAGGTAGTAGTTTCTTAAACCTAAAGCCCAAAACATGAGTAACAATAGAAAGAATAGATAAATGGGACCTCCTCAAAATTCAACCCTTTTGCACTCAAAGGACTTTGTCAAAAGGGTGAAAAGACAACAGACTCAGTGGGAGAAAATATTTGGCAATCCCATATCTGATAAGGGTTTAATATCCATGATATATAAAGAGATCATACAACTCAACAATAAAAAAGCAAACTACTTGATTAAAAAATGGACAAGAGACTTGAAAAAAGCAGTTGTCTAAAGAAGAAATACAAATGGCGAAGAAACACTTGAAAAAATGTTCACCATCACTAGGGATTAGGGAAATACAAATCAAAGCTACAATAAGATATCATTTTAACACCTATTAAAATGGCACTATTAAAGAGTCAGAAAACTCTAAATGCTGGAGAGGATGTGGAAAGATAGGAATGCTTATTCACTGTCAGTGGGAATGTAGAATGGTAAAGTCACCGTGAAGGACTGTTTGGCAGTTACTAAGGAAGTTAAATATAGACTTGCCATGTGACTTGGCAATACCATTACTAGGTATGTACCCAGAAGAACTGAGAGCAGTGACAAGAAGAGACATCTGTACACTGCTGTTCATAGTGGCGTTATTCACGATTGTCAAAACTTGGAAACAACCCAAGTGTCCATCAACTGATGAGTGTATAAACAAATTGTGGTGTATACACATGATGGAATATTATGTAGCAGTAGGAAGAAATGAAGTCATGAAGCATATGACAACATGGATGAACCTGGAGGACATTATGTTTAGTTAATAAGCAAGCCAGACACAATAGGACAAAATACTGTATGATTGTGCTATTATGAACTAAATATATTATGTAAACGCATGAAATTAATAGTTAGAATGTAGGTTACCAGAAAATAGAATGAGGGTAGAGAATGGAAAGCTGAGGGTTAATCTGTGCAGAATTGATTAAAAGGTTGTAAATCTTTGGAAATGAATGGAAATGGTGGGAGCACATAATGCTGTTTGTGACTAGCAGAGCTATTACATGGGTATGACAGTGGTTGAAAGAGAAAGTCTAAGGACATGTATATTACTAGAAGGAAAGCAAAAAATGAAACATGAGACTGTATAACATAGTGAAAACCCATGTAAAATGAATATGGATGATGTTGTATATATAAGACTGTTTTTACACAATGTAAATACAAATAGACTAGAGAGAAGGAAACAGAATAGCAGCTACGTATGACAGAGGAATCATAGAGGGATTGAGAGTTGATGAGTTTTGCTTCTTTGGTTTTTGTTTATTATTACTACTGGAATAATAAAAATGCTCTAAAAATGATTGAAGTGATGAATGCAGGAATATGTGATTATAACAGATACCATTGATTGCATACTGTGGATGGATTCATGCTTTATTAATATATATAAATAAAATTAACTTGTTAAAAAATTAGCAAGTAAAATCCAGCAATATATAATAAAGGTAATACATAACAAAGTCAGGTTTATCCCAGGAATACCATATTGGTTCAACAGTCAAAAATTACTTAAAGTAATTCACTACATTAAGAAAACTAAGGAGAAAAATATGATCATCTCAAATCTCAGAAAAAGCACATGACAAAATTTAAAATACATATATGATTTTTTAAAAAAACTTTCAGCAAAATACAAATTGAGGGAAACTTCCTCTTACTGATAAAAGGCTTTGGTGAAAGTTCATCAGAGTAAGTGGAACCCTGAATTCTTTCTCCTAAGATTCGGAACAATGAGAGGATGTCATCTCTTGCTATTTCCACTCAATATTTTACTAGCAGTTCTAGCCACGGAAATATAACAAGAAAATGAAATATGTAAAAATTATATGAATTGGAAGGAAAGAATTAAAACTCTATTTACAGACAGCATGATTGGCCAAATAGAAGATCTTAAGAACACTAAAAGCTATTAGAATAATAAATGAATTTTGCAAAGATGCAGGATTCAAGGTTCAGTGTACAAATTTTGTCTGTATTTCTATATACTAGCAATAACATTGGAAAATTAAATAAAAATTTATTATAGCATAAAATAAATGTAACATACTTAGGAGTAAATTTAACAAAACATGTAAAAAGCCTGTACAGCTGAGAACAACAAAACATTACTGAGAGAAATTAAAGATGATCTAAATAATTGGAAAGACATGACATATTCATGAATTGGAAGATTCAGTACTGTGAGATGTACATTATTCCCAAATTGGTCTATAAATTCTATGCAAACCCAATCAAAATCTCAGCAGGAGTTTTTAGAAAGTAAGTTGATTTTTAAAAATCATATAGAAATACAAATGACAGAATAGCCAAGATAATTTTTTGAAAAGTAAGAAAATTTATACTGACTGATTTAAATCCATGCATAGTGGCAGTGCTCCAAAATGCGTTCATCAGTTGTATCAAATGTATCACAGTAATGAAGGATATTTTTAATATGGGAAAATGTGGGAGGGGTAGGGAGCAGGGCATATGGGATTTCCCTATATTTTTTATGTAGCATTTATGTAGTCTAAGTATCTTTTCAAAAAATAAAAAGTATATATATAAACTTACTGTTTTAATTTCCTTGGCTGCTCAAGCATATACAATGCAATGGGGTTGGCTTAAACAATGGGAATTTAATGGCTCATGGTTTTGAGACTAGGAGAATCCAAATCAAATCCAAATGAAGGCCTCATCAAGGTAATGCTTTCTTCTCATGTGTTCTGGGGCTGGCTGCCAGTGATACTTTGTCTTTGGCTCCTCTGTCACATGGGAGTGCATGTGGCAGTCTCACCTGACTTCTCCCTCCTCTTCTAGGGTCATTGAATTTCATCTTCCTGCTTCCCATGGCTTTCTCTCTTTCTCTGTATGAATTTCATTCTGCTTATGAAGGACTCGAGGAATAGTATTTAGACCTGTCCTGATGGAGGTGGGTCACACCTTATGTGAGTGGGTTCACACTCACAGGAATGGATTAAGTTTAAGAACATGTTTCTCTGGGGTACCCCAAACCACCAAACTTACTGTGAAGCTCTGGTACTCAAGAGAGTGTAGAATTCACCAAAGGTCAGTGGAACAGAATAGAGAGTCCAAAAATAGAACTGCACATGTACACACACATACACACACAAATAAACAGATCTGTTCTCTAAAAAAGGTATGAAAGTAATTCAATAGTGAAAAATAAGATTTTAATATATGAAATAAAAGAACCTCAACCCTTATCTCAGACTGTACAAAAAGTAATTAAAAGTGGATCACAGGGAGTGGATATGGCGGGAGTGGTTGAGTGCCCGCCTCCCACATGGGAAGTCCCAGGTTCAATCCCTGGCTCCCGGTACTTCAAAAAAAAAAAAAAAAAGGAACATATTGATTGTACACTTTGAGTTAATTGTGTGCTTTATTAATATGTATCAATAAAATTGATCTCTTTTTATTTTTAAGTGGCTCACAGGCCTAAGTAAAAAGCCAAACTGCAAAACTGAGAGGTAACGGTAGAAGAAAATCTTCACAATATTGAGTTAGGCAAAGAAACTTAAGAGAGTACACAAAAAACACACTAGCCATAAAAGAAAAAAACCTGAACTTAAGTTTCATCAAAATTGAAAACTTATGCTCTACTTAAGATATGAATGTATGTATCTGACAAAGACTTTTCATCCATATATATAAAGAACACTTGTAACTTGATTAACAAATGATAACCTGACATTTGAAAAAGGCAAAATCACAAACAGACCTTTTCATCAAAGAAGATATACAAATGGCCAGAAAGTACATGAAAAGATGCACAACATCATTAGTCAATAGCAAAAAGAAAATTAAAACAAGGTAACATTACATACTCAGTAGAAAGCTGAAATTGAAAAGACTGAGTGTTGGTGATGATATAGAGGAACTGGAACTCTCACACATTCTGATGGGTGTGTAAAACAGTTCACCCGTTTTTATAAAGTAAAGCATATACTTATAGAACTCAGACCCAAGAGAAGTAAAAATATATGTATGTGTGTTTATATATATGAATATATAATTTTACATAAATATTTATAGCATCTTTATTCATAATAGTCAAAACTGAAAACATTGATAAGTGAATGGATAAACAAATTATGATTTATTCTTGTGATGGAATACTTCACAGCAATAAAAAAAGGTAATTTACTGATACATGCAACAATATGGCTTCATTTCACAGACATTCAACCAAAAGATGTGATTTATATGAAATTCTAGAATAAGTAAAACAAATTTATCATGATATAAATTGGGTCAGTGGTAGCCTGGAGTGGATGATGGTTGAGGGAGATTGACTACAAAGGGATGTGAGGGAACTTTTTTGGGGGATGTAAATGTTCTTTATCTTGATTGGTATGGTGTTCACAGGAGTGTATACATTTGCCAAATGTCACTGATCTGTACACTTAAAATGTATTAATATTAGTTTTAAGTATATTATACCTTAATCAAGTTTATTTTAAAAATATACTTCTCCGTACCCTTTTGCCTTAAGTAAAGAATGTTCATTGTAATAGTTTATAAGAGTTAAAAATTAGAAACAAATTAATAGTCCAGCAGTAGGGGAAGAGCTCAGTAACCTATGGCCATGAAAGATTGGATGTAGAAATAATCTACTTAGCAAAAATATCTACTCATTATATTGCAACTGCTATTTTGAGACTTAATAGCCAACAGATGTCCATTGTGGTGATGAGTCCACATTTTGCTCCCCTTAGATCTAATCTCCATCTTTCTTTTCCCTACTTGTTCCCTGGATGGTTGAGCCATAAGGGCAGCAGCATCCAGGCTCCCTGGCCAGCTCGTTTCCTATTGAGTTTATCTGATGGAAGGCAGCAGCAGGAGACTGGAGCAAGGGAGGAGAAAGAGGTAGGGGTGTTTCTTAACCATTCCCTCCCTGCTCTGTT
Source organism: Chaetophractus vellerosus (assembly GCA_004027955.1). NCBI lineage: Eukaryota > Metazoa > Chordata > Mammalia > Cingulata > Chlamyphoridae > Chaetophractus > Chaetophractus vellerosus. The sequence continues at coordinate 3,190 of PVKH010044612.1, read as the reverse complement.
TCAGGATTCTGGCAGTTGCTCTGGGCCCAAAGATACAGCTTCTTCTGTTGGACAGCCTCTCCTCAGGCCTCTAGCACTTCTTGGGTTCTGATAACCATATTTACTCCCTAACTCCTTTCAGGCCTAGGGTGGTAACAGCTTCCTGCTTTGCTCTTTCTGGGTATTTAAGCATTTCTTATTGCTTTCCTTAACCTTGTCCACAACTCTGAAAATAGTTTCTTTCTTAAAATCTCTTGAATTGCCCCACTTTCATGGAATTCTGTTTCCTGCCATGACAGAACCACCCTGCTCTCACTGCCCCCAATTGCATACAGCAGTTAGTTCTACCTTACTGTTAAAACAAACAAAATGAATGAAGCTGAAAGAAAATCTCACAACAGATTATTTTTTTAGTTGATGTAGTTGACCATTTTTCATCAGGCAATTTATATAGACTTGTTATTAGACTTGTTTTATTTTTACTCTTAGAGGATGTCTTTTCATTCTAATATTGAATGAAATTTGACTAAATAATTCAAATCTATTTTGTATAATTTTTAAATCTATTTTAATTGTGACTGATATTCTATGATTTCTTTCTCTTCCATTACTAAGAGAATTCAGTTTTTTTGTGGTCCAAGAATCCTATAAGTTTAGGTACTTTTCTTTAGCACCTACATAAAATTTAGACTGGATAGCTTGGTAAATACTCCAGCATTCAACATTTATATTTGTTTTTAAAAAGTATGGTATCCAAATTTGTTTATTAGGTATAAATCTTCCTTCTCTAGCTTGGCCAGATTTCTACAAATTTTTCTTGAATGAATTTGAACTGCTAATACCCCTTACACTTGGTAGAAGACTGATTTAGACATAGATTAGACAACAGGTTGATTTACATAGATAAGATTGATTTAAAGCATTAAATTGACCAATCTTTTTCTCCCATTGTTGAGTAGCACAGTTATACGCATCCTGCTCTCTGTTGGCGCTGACTAAAATTCAGAAGGAAGCAGTGCTGAGAATGCGATTTAAGAATTCCAAGTATAGAGGCTGCTGTTGTCAAGCATCTCTGCCTTGATTGGGAAAAATGGGAAGTCAATCCTGATTACTAAGATGACCCTAAGGATACCTCCTTGGATAATGGAAAAGAGCACTTTGAATCAGAACACCCACCAATATTAACAGGAGCTAGAAATCTTTCCAGGACAGAATCTTGGAGCAACCTTCAGGTATCCAGTACCCTTCTTGTTTGTGCAGATGTTGACACACAGTCATGGCTGCCTGGCATTCCCGAAAATCAATATCAATTTTGTATTAAACCAAGAACCCATGAAGGCTTTAGCTCAACAGATGATTTCTGTCAATTAACTGTAAAGTTTGTTTTGTGAATACAGTAAGTGATTATCTTTCCTCATGGAACACAAATCTGTTGAGAAAGTACGAGGAATCCCCCCGCCCCACCAGTGACACCAGTTCTAATATGAACTGTAATTCTTCAGTGCCCTGTAATTTTCCTAAAAGCTTCCAGATTGGAAACTGCTGCTCAAACTGACGGCTTCTATCTTTGTATATTTGCACAGCAGGCAGAGATAGAAGTGACAGAAATGTGTCCTGTTTCATTACTTAATCATTTCGACACATATCTTGCTAAAAGATCTTATCTCTTTATCGTACAAAGCTGGGGGAAGGGCCTCTCTGCTGTCATGGTTACAACATGTCAGTGTTGGAATTTTAAATTGAGATACATTGTGGATTGTGCGAGCTTTTCTGCAATCTGTATTCTAATGTTGTCCCTGTCATTGATAGGTCGCAGAAGGAAGCCAGTGTCTATTTCAAAGTGTCAAATCCAGTTTTATTAAAATGATTTTGAAATCATTGGATGATCAAGATAAGCATAAAATTCAATCGTTTGAGAATGAAATTGTCTTTATTGGTTCTCTTCAGCATGCACCACATTTTTTTTGTTCTTCAGAAAATATAAATATTTCAGAAAATATTTCTTCAGGGAAATGAATTATTATTTTAAGACCAAAACTTCTTTATGGAAATGTATCATTCACTGAAATAGCTCTCAATGCACTGTTCAGCAATTTACCCCCACAGTAATTATAGGAACACTTTCTTAATCAGGTGCTGACTATTGTTATTATTGATAATTCAATAAAGCTTATATACAGGAGGTGATTAAGAGATAAAAAAATACAAACACTCAATTTTGATGAGTCCAAATATATTTCTTTTACAGAAAATTTTTGAATTAATACATCTGAAAGTATGCATCAGACCAAAATTATCTTGTAGTAACTCTGAAAAATTATGCTAATTAAATGACCCATGAGTTAGTATATATAAACTCCTCCTAAGCAACAACAATTCTTTATAAATTTTAGTACTCTGCATCATGTTCCTTTGAAAAGGAGTGCATTAAGCCTATTTTAGAGAGCGGAAAATAAATCAGAAAGATGTTGGAAAGCCGTAGGTTCAAGTTTATAGTTTCATGGTAATGATGGCAGTATTTTATTTCACAAAATGGAGTTTCTGAGAGGAGAAAGCAAAGTGAGCTGAATCATAACCATTGTTCCTTTGCAAATGGGTTATATAGCTGTTTTATGACAAACATATTGCAACATTAAGAACTCATATTTTTTCTTAAGGCACATAAATTATGGTTAAGCAAGACTGCTTTAGTGATCTGATTAACATAACTTTCTAAACTTAAATGTAGATATATGTATTTTGCTCTTCTATGATCGGTCCACATTTCCAGATAATAATTTACGCTTCTACTTTTAATTGTTAAACACAATGCCATCCTCTGTTTTTCTGGTGCTGTGAGGCACCTTATCTGTGTGAGATATGTGTCCTGACCAATCTGGGTCATCACTACATATTTCAGGGTGTTTCAGGGGCTCCCAGCACACGTTTTCCAGCCAGGTAGCCCTCTTTCTGCACCCTGTGGACTGCAGACTGCTGGCAAAGAACAGAGGTCCTAGGCCCATTTCCCCGTATCGTGTTTATACATGTATTTGGAATAGTGAAAAATGACAGTCGCGATCTTGACTGCTTTGGGCGACTTCCTTCTTTCTCGTGGAGGGTGGGTAAAGTGGAATGGGGAGGGAAGCCTTTTATCAAGCTCCGTAAGTTCCAAAATAAAGCACTTCTTCCTTCTCTCTTTAATATTCTTTTTTTTTTTTAAAGATTTATTTTT
>PVKH010044611.1:0-10589 GCA_004027955.1 Chaetophractus vellerosus | reverse complement strand
GCACAAAGCTGATTTTATAGGATATTTTGAAGATCAATATAATCTAATATATTACAGAGAAATGAGTCTGAAGGATAAATAAATATCTAGAATAATAAAAATAAAATAAAATTTTAGGCACACCAATTGTGTTTCTGCAAAATAAATTCAATCTATATTTTAGGTTAAGACCCTAAATGATTAGTATGATATATTTCCAGGGATGTTGGGACTTAGAAATATGTTAATAAAAATTCAAGGGTAAAGGGAATATCAAAACATAAATTTCTATTTAGAACACTCCCTATCCTGAAAAAGAATCATGTCCAGGTGGTTTGATTGGGAACTACTAAACATATACAGAATATCCAATAACCAATTCTCTGCAAACTTTTCCAGAAAATTAAAAAGGAGTATGTATTTATCAACATTCACAGACACAAGCAGAAATATGATAAATATTTTATGGGGAACTTGGTTTGCAATATTTTTTGTGTGTGCAGAAATTTTTATTTCTTAAGTAATTAGAAAGAGTTGTAAGATAATTAAAATGACATTAAGAACTAAAGTGTAACATCCATCTTGTGTATAAATATCAAGTTCTATTTTCTATAACAAAGACAAAGTAACAAATAACCTTTAAACATCTCAATAAATCTAAAGAAATTGTCACAATGTCACCCACTGCCTCTCTTCACATCAAACTTAAATTTATATCTATTACTTTGTTAGTGACAGGGCTCAACTTGTGACATAAAACTCCTGTGGCAATAATTACTGCCAATTGTGCAAAGCACAGTCTGGTTGAGGGTAGGCATACAATATACATACAGTCTTTCATTCATGCCATGAATGGTAAACTGACTTTGGTTCAAAGTCCTTGCTGACATAAGGAGAAGGAAAACAAATTTACAATTGTCTTTATAATATAACAATGGACTCCTGTTGTTTAAAAATCTTTGGCATCATTAGAACACATGTTTTAGAGACATTGTAGTAAGACTGAAAGATGTGAATAGGGGACCTGTATTTGAGAGTAGCTATAAGCAAGTCCCACTTCCTTGATCTCACAACTGATTATAACACTTGCTGCAAATAAATACTGAGATAGCTGCTGTTGATATTGTAATCATTGTCAACAATATGCTCTACAATCCAGGAAAAACCTTATCTGGAAAATACCAGTTAAAGTGACACTCAATTTATTTCCCTCTTATAGATGCAAGTAAAACACTTTTCTAAGTCATTTATGCAACAAAAGGAGTTATGATGGCACATGTTCTCAATCTAGATGAGAATGGCTTGGTAACAATAATGACTACAATCTTTGGTATGTATCACATCCCAATCTCAAAGGATTAAAACATTGAATTATGGCTGATTTCAAACCATGTGTGATGCTTCGGCTAATTTGTCAAACTTAGCCAGGTAATGTTGTCCAGTTGTTTGGTCAAGAAAATACTGTACTAGGCTAATTGTTATCCAAGGACATTTCATAGACTTTAATCATCAGCGAGTTGATTATATCTGTGGCTGATTATATCTGCAATCAACTGAGGTGATTGCCTTCAGCAATGAGTGAGTTCTCATCCAAACATTTGAAGGCCTTAGAGAATTGATTTCAGCATTCACAGAGAGAATTTCCATCTCTACTTCAGACAGCCAGTGTTTCCTGGGTAATGAATCAAGGACCTTCATCAGAGTTGCTGTCTTGCAGCCTGCCCTACAGAATGTGGACTCATGAATCCCCACAGTCGTGAAAGACAATTTTATAAAATTTCATAGCATTTACAGATATCTCCTGTCTGTTGTTTTCCTAGAGAACACTGACTAAAGCACCATGGCTATTGACACATCAACCAAGTTTATTCCTTTAATGACAGTTTTTAAAATAGATTCCTGAGCTTCAAAGAAAGATTCATAATTATTAACATTCAAATCCATTGATCTCATATACATTGACATTTTTGAACCCCAAACAACTCTAAAACCATTGAGAGGTGTGTTGTATTGTTTGATATGAGGTTCAAATGTGCAAGAACATGAATTTGAAAATAAGGAATATGATTAGCTAATAACAATAAGTAGTCTTTGACAACTAGGGTTCTGTTATTGGGCAATGTTCCTCCCAACATTGCATGTTAAAAGGGAAAGTTAACCAAAATAAAACATGGGAATTCATGAAATAAATTAATATTTGCTCACTGGTGAGCACAAATTGTCCTGAACAATCAATAGACAGCCCCAGGCATTTTGTGAAACTTTCAAATGCTTCAAGGAAAATCAACAAATGGCTTAATGTCTCCTGAGGGAGAATCAAAAGGGTTAAAAAAATCTATAATTTTTTCTCATTGTACCCTGTTAAGAAGCACGTGGGAGAGTCAATACAAAGGATTCATTACAGGTAAAAAGATAGAAAATTTCATCTGATGTCATATTTTACCATTATCTACAATGTCTCAATGACATTTGCAAGGTCCTACTTTTCTTTGATGACAAAGACATTGTAAAATATGAGCATTTGATTCAATTCTGTATGCATTCTACTATGCAATATTGCCTAAGCAGAATAGGACCTCTCTTCTTTTTTCTTTATATTAATTTTTCAAATTTCACATTGGCTGTAAGTCTTCATTTTTGTACTGGTTGTGAAGTTTCATTCTCATAAGCATCTTGAAAACACCATCATTATATTGCTTATATAATATTTATGCTTTATATAAATAATTATAAGATAATGGAAGTCAAAACTGAGAGCAAATAAAACATAATTAAAGGGACAGGAATAAAAAAAATTCACAGATTTCTAAAGGCAAAGCTATTCAGTCCTTTATTTGGAGTTCCTCCAAATTCTTTTGACATTTACTGGCACTAATTTCATCAATGTTCTTCTAATAACTGAAGTGATATTTAATGTACATTGAGATAAATGTAAAAAGAGGCATCAAAAATCAAATAGCCAACAAGGATAATAAATTAGGCAATAGGAATTGTTGCTTTCCATAAAATTCCAAAGCTGGTAAGAGGAATTGTATTGAATTCTCTTACCTCACAGGAAAATCTGTGCTAACCAATGTAATTTTTTTTCTTAAATGTTTCATTATTGCAGCTAAACAAGACTTATATTGGTTCTTATGGTAGTCACTGACAATATTTTTTTCTAGGTATAATATCTACTGAGCTTGATTTGATAATTCTGGCATAAAGAAAGTGTGTGCATGGGGGCTGGATAGGATATCAGAAAGTCAAAATCTTAAAGTAATGTTTTATGTAATATCTGGGTGGTCATCATGAATCACTTTTATACTTTACTGTTATAAATTGTATTTTTTATTTAGTTGCTTGGAGCCTCCTCAGAGCCTGCTGGCATTGCTATTTTCATTATAACCAGAGTAATTCCTATGATTTTTTTTTGAAGGAAGTATTGATGGTCATAATTTCTTAAACCACTAATTCATTTATCTTCACCTGTCATCCTCATCTCACACTGATTTGTTTTTATATATGTTACTATTGGTGTTATATTTACATTTTTATTTGATGACATTTATGTTTATCTGCATTATAGTGTAGGGAAATTCCATGTGACCAATGTCCATGTGGCCTTAATGTGCAGAAAGATTGAAAGTAACAAGTAATCCATGAACACCTAATCCTTAGTGTATTTTATTTTGCCTTTATGCTGTTGGGTAATATATCAAATGTTAACTTATTTTTTCCCACAAAGTAGATACTTTCTTTTATCAGAGGGAATTTTTATGAAAATTCAGTATAGAAAGCCAACAATGTCTTCACTTTCTCCCTTGCTCAAATTTCATCATTTTATCTAAGCGTCTTCAACAAGAAAGTGTATTTGATGTTGAACAAACAAATTTCTTATAACAGTTATAATGCAAATGCCCCTAAAGGGGGAGGAAATATTTTAAGTAAATTTATATTTAAGTGTTGTTATATTAAAATATTTAAGGAAAATCAACTGATGGCACAATTTTTGGTCATGGTGTGTGGGAGTGGAGGAAAGCTGTGGTAAGTTACATGGAAAAGAACCTTTTCAACCTATTCGACAGCATAGCCCTGACATAAACATAATAAAAGAATTGCTTTTCAAGTGACTTACTGTCACCTCTTAAAAAAATAAAATGAAAAAATACTCACAATGTATTTAATATTTGAGAGCTACTTCCAGGTACCACACACACTTTCAAACATTTTTTAATAATTCTTACTAATTTTCCCCAACAACCCTGCAAGAAATATTCATTTTTTCAGAAGTGATTAAGGAGATTTAGTATACTTCCATCATATTCCCAAAACTCCCCTTTTTATTTGGAACAAATGGTGGTATACAGAGACTTTATCTCTCTATCACTCTATCTTATATACCGTGGATTAAAGACAAATGATCCTGACTGTGATATGTGAGAGTTTCCTTATCTTATCCATACAACTGGCATATACCTATTATGTATATTAATTGTTTCAAACTGTATCATCTTTCACAAGACTATGTAGTATCAACGGGTTCTAAATGTTTCCAAAAAATTTTTGGGTTTGTTTATTAAATTTTTATTCTGTAGTTGACAAGTTCATCATGCCATATTATGTAATTGTAATTCCATAAATATCATCATGTAATTGTCATTACATAAATAAAAAAGAATTTATTATAATCATACATGTACCTAATAACAATTTTTCTATATCTTGATTTATCTTCTCTACCCATCTCTGTATCTTCTCTGTTTCTATCTCTGTATATGTATGTTTTATTTGTGAGGACTGAGTTCATGTTTAAATATCTCAAAATTGGAAATTTTGAATTTACTTATTTGTACTGCTTTGTATACAAAAATATCTCCTATGTGATACTACATGAAAGATATTATGTTGGCGCTGGCTTTATAGCCCAGTGGATAGGGCACTGGCATACCACATGGGAGGCCCCGGGTTCAGTTCCTGGGGACCTCTCCTAGCGGGCAGACCACCTTGAGAATGGCAAGCCGCCATGGGTGGGCCAGAGCTGCCGTGGGCAGGGCAAAAGCCACCCACAAGCGGGAAAAGCTGCACCTGCGCAGTGACCAAGTCTCGGCTTGTCGCCGCAATGGGGGGGAAAGGGAGGTATGTAATAAAAAAATAAATTAAAAAAATAATAAAAAATAAAATAAAAATTTAAAAAAAAGATATTATGTTGATGTCTCTACCCAGAATCAGTTTCCTGATAGATGTTGATGGACAAACAAAATCTAACCGTGGCAAACGAATTCATTCTGATGGGAATCACAGACCGCCCTGAGCTGCAGGCTTCATTTCTTTGGGCTGTTCCTCATCATCTACATGATCTCAGTGGTGGGTACTCATCCTTACCAAGAAGGACTCCAGGCTACAAACCCCCATGAACTTTTTCCTCAGACACCTGGCTCTCACCGATCTTGGTTATTCAAACACTGTGGGACTCAAAATGCTCGTAAATTTGTTGTAGTTGAAAATACAATCTCCTATCATTTTTGTGCCACAGAGCTAGTATTTTTCATCATGTTCATCATTAGTGAACTTTTATTCTGTCAGCAATGGCCTATAACTGCTATGTAGCCATCTGTAACCCACTACTCTACCCTACCATCTTACCCCAAAGGGTATGTTGGGTCCCGGTGGCAATCCCTTATCTCTACAGTACCTTTGTTTCCCTTCTCATCACAATCAAGATTTTTAATTTATCCTTCTGTAGCTACAATGTCATCTGTCATTTCTACTGTGAGAGTCTCCCCTTTTTATCCCTACTCTGCTCAAACACACAAGAAATTGAATTGACAATGTAGATATTCTCAGTTTTTAATTTGATACCATCCCTCCTTGTAGTTCTTGTGTCTTACCTGCTCAATCTTGGAGCCATTCTCAGAATGAACTCCCATGAGGGCAGGCACAAGGCCTTCTCCACCTGTGGATCCCATCTAAAAGTAGCAGTAGTTTTCTATGGGACTTTAATATTTATGTATGTGAGGTCAGTCCCAGTCTAATCATTCCAATGACATGGATAAAGAGACTTCCATATTTTACATGCTGGATATCCCCAAGTTGAATCCCTTGATCTATAACGTGAGAAACAAAGATGTTAAACTATGCACTGAATAAGAATTGGAAAAATTATGCAAAATTGATTTCTTAAAACTACCTGTAGAATATGGTACCTACCAATTACATTATGGAGTTTAAGCCTTGTTCTGTATGCCTGCAGATGTGATAGCAATCACACATTAGTTTAACACAGGCTTACAGGTTGTCTTCTATGTACCAGCCACTCTTCTAAATGCTCTAAATAAATTGAACAAATGAACAAAGCAGTAAAAACAAAATTTATCCCCCTTGAGGGGGACAAAGAAGTGTCAGGGAGAGCAGATATACTGAGTGGAAGTGGAGAACAGTATTAGACATACAGAGGGAGTTACAAGGACTCTATATTTTACTCACCTCTTAACTCTGTTATTTTAATAATTTAAAAAATTTAAAGATACTAAGATTACATAAGTGTTACACAAAAAATATAGGTATTCCCATATGCCCCATTCCTCACACCTCACACACTGTCACACAGAAACATCCTTCATTAGTGTGGCACGTTCATTGCAATTGATAAATGCATCCTGGGGCTTTGCCACTGAGCATGGACCATAGTTCACATTGTAGTCTCCACTCTTTCCCCACAGTTCTGCATGTTATGTGATGATATAAAATGATCTATATCTGTCATTGCAATGTCATTCAGGATGATTCCCAAGTCCTGAAAACCCCCCTGTAGTAAAATATTTTTTCCTTCTCCCTGTCCCCAGAGCCTCCAGTGGTCACTGCCTCCACATCAATGTTGTAATTCCTCACAATGCTAGAATCACAGTAAGTCTATAGTAGAATACTAGTAAGTCCACTCTAGTCCATAGTTCATTCCCCAATCCTTAGGATTCTGGGATAGTGATGTCCACCCCACCTCTAATTGAGAGGTAGCTTTGATCTCATACAGCAGATGGATGGGACTCTCTTGCTTGCAGTTGCCAACTCTCTTGTTTTCTTGCTATGGTGGTTGTCAACCCTCATCTCCTTCTTAGTTGTCCTGGGTGAGTCCAATCAACCAGAGAGCAGGTGTAGAACTCGGCTGAGGTTCTGATCCTAGCCGGCACATGGACAGCTCAAAGACTCCAGTCTCTTGGGTGTACACCTACAAACTCCAGCACCAAATATAGGTTTAAATAGAAGGGACAGGTGAGCTATGTGTAGGGAAACCATAACTGAGTCCAACTCTGTTGCTCTCAGAATCACAGACTCCAAAGTAGGGTCCACTGGCAAGGCACCACAATCCAGAGTTATCTGCCATGACCATAGGAGCTGGTTGTCTCCAGAGCCCTCAGGAGGCCCACTATTTGGGTTAGTATCATTGCAGCACCCTTGTTTGTGTACGGATATGTATGTGTTTGTGTAAAGCCTTTCTTCATTTTTAAACCTTTGTACTCTTCTCTGGGGTGTCTTGGAGTTGGAATATATTGTGATTGCAAGGAGACTCAGTGAGGCACGATGATTTGAAGTACTCTGTCATCTGAATTTTCATAAAATGTCCCTATTCCAAATTCTGGGGTCCACTCTCTTCTCCCTTTGCTTTCAAATATGAGCCCTGGAGAATCTGTTAGTGCAGCACTTTTTGTAATCAGCAACCTACAGATTCCTCTCAGCATCTGATTTTGTCTAAATCAATCAATTTTGTGTATACCAGTTGATACACCAATTAACATAAAATTTGAAGTCAATGATAGATGCTTCCAAGTGTAGATATCTGTTTCATTATGAATTGAATTTCTACCTCTTTCATAAGGCTGATTTTCTCAAAACTGCTCATATTGGTGTGCAATATATTTTGATTATGATCCATTGTTTGATTGCATTGAGAAATCTGGAAATCCTCCCAGGTATAAGCAAAGGAGATAATCCCATGGTTTTGACTCTAGTATTTCTAGTTAGTGTGTATATGGTATATAGCAATTTAGATGATTGTGATGTCTTCTCAACATAGTTGTTCCATATTACTACCTAAATTTTACTTCATAGCTTTTTTATTATTTTTTAAATTTTGGTGTTCACAGGATTTTATTTACATCATATTATTATTAGATTGCTTGCTTATTCCTCCATCATAAAATAAAATCCTTTTTGTAGCCAATGAAATTTACATTAAAATAACTAATTGGGATAAAGTAAACAGTATATTTATATTGTCATATGAGGAAAAATATTACTAAAATTTTCTTTCAGTGACCTTTAAATATTTATATAAATTACATAAACATAAACCATCTAATCTAAATATAAACTATTTACAATATGCAAAACTTTTTTTGTTTCCCAGAGTACATATTCTGGACATATATTCAGTAAATATTAATATTAGTTAATGGAGGCTGCTGAGAGTAAAGAATTTTTAAAATTTTCTTATATTTCTCACTTGTAAGTTTTGTCAAAATTATCATCAGTGAATACTTATCACTTAGAAGAAGGCAAAATGTTCTAATGTCTGGATTTTACAAAACAAATTGGGAATATATGTCACAAATTATCCTAATTTACAAAAATATTCTTGCATGTTTTGATCAACCTTCAAATGATAAATAAAAAAGAGAACAAAATTTTTTGAGATGGTGGTCATTAAAGCAGCACATATAGTAAAATTGGAATGATACAGAGAAGATTATCATGTCCCCTGTGCAAAGATGACATGCAAATTTATGATGTGCTCTCTATATTTTTCAAATCCAACATCAGGTTGAAAGAATTATACACCAGTGTAAAGTGGGACTTATCCCAGTTATGCAAGAATTGTTCAACATAAGAAAATAAATTAATGTAATACACAGTATTAAAAAAGAAGGGGGAAACTACATGGTCATCTCAATTGAGGTAGAAAAGGCATTTGACAAAATCCATCATCCTTTCATTATAAAAACATGTAGAAAAATAGTATTAGAAGAAACTTCCTCAACATGATAAGGGGCATATATAAAAACCCACTGCTAATATCCTACTCAATGGTGAAAGACTGATTATTCTTCTAAGATCTGGAACAAGAGAAGGATGCCCACTGTCACCACTGTTATGCAACAATATAATGGAAGTTCTAACCAGAACAATCAGAGAAATAAAAGAAAAAAAAATCCAAATTCTATAGGAAGATAAAAAGCTTTCACTATTTGCAAATGAAATGTTCATATATAAAGTCCCCAAAAATATACAATGCTGCTAAAGCTAACCAATGGAATTCATCAGAATGGCAGGGTCCAACATCAACATGCAAAATGCTTAGTGTTTCTATACATGAGTAATGGGCAATATGAAGAGAAAAACAAGAAAAAAATCCATTTACAATAGTACCTAAAAGATTCAAATATCCAGGAACAAATGTATGAAGGATGCGAAAAATTTTGCTAAAATAAATGAAAGAAGATCAAATGAAATGGAGGGACATTTCATGCTCATGGGTTGGAAGACTAAATACTGTTAAAATGTGAATTGTACCCAATATTATTTACAGATCTAATGTAATCCCAGTCAAAATCCCAAGAGTCTACTTTGCAGAAATGGAAAACCTAATCATCAAATTTATTTAGGATAAGAAGTTTTTAATAGACAAACCATCTTGAAAAGAAGAATGGAGGTGGAGGATTCACATTTCCTGACATTAAAACTTATCACAAAGGAACTATGTTCAAAACAACATGTTAATGGCACTAAAAGAGATTTATAGACCAATGAAATAGAATTGAAATTTCAGACGTAGACACTCCCATCTCTGTCCAATTGATTTTTTTAAAGACTGCCAAGTCCATTCAATTGGGAAAGAAAATCTCTTCAACAAATGGTGCTGGGAAAACAGGATATTCATACACAAAAGAATGAAGGACGACCTCCAACTCATACCATATACAAAAATTAACTAAAAATGGACCAACATCTTAAACATAAGAATAACAATTATAAAATTCCTAGAAGAAAACATAGGGTAACATCTTCAGGATCTGAGGAACAAAGGAAAAAAACAGATAAATGGGACCTCAGCAAAATTAAAAACTTTTGTGCATCAAATGACTTAAGCATGAAAGTGAAAAGATAACCTACACAAGGAGAGAAAATATTTGGAAAACACATATCTGATAAGACTTAGTATTCAGAATATATGAAGAAATCCTACAAGTCAACAATAAAAAGACAAACAGCACAATTAAAAGTGGGTAAAATGTTTAAATAATCATTTATCCAAAAAGGATATACAAATGGCTAAAAAGCATATAAAAATATGCTCAACATCATTAGCTTTTAGGGAAATACCAATCAAAACCACAATAATATACCATTTCACACCCACTAGAATGGCTACTATTAACAAAACAGAAAATTACAAGGGTTGGAGAGATGTGGCAAAATAGGAACACTCATTTAATGCTGGTGGGAATGTAAAATTGTGCAGCTGTTGTGGAACAGATTGGAAGCTCCTCAGAAAGCTAAATATAGAATTAAAATATTACCCAGCAATACCACTACTTGTTATATACCCCCAAAGAATTGAAAGCAGGAACTAGAAA
>PVKH010044610.1:0-10596 GCA_004027955.1 Chaetophractus vellerosus | reverse complement strand
GGAGCCACCGTGGGCAAGGCAAGAAGCTGCCACGGACAGGGCAAGAGCCGCCACGGGCAGGGCAGGTCGCCCGCAGATGGAGCGCAGCCAGCCACCCGCGAACTGAAGCAAGCGCCGGCCATGAACGGATGCAGAGACCGCCCACAAGCGGGGAAAGCCGCGCCTGCGCAGTGACCACTCTTGGCGCCTCGCCGCAGCGGGGGGAAGGGGAGATATGTAATAAAATAAATAAAACTTTCAAAAAAAAATAATAGAGGGATATGGAAAGAATATGCCAAATATACAGTATAGACCATAGTAAGTGGTACTAGTAAGATGATAACATCTTATAATTTGTAACATATGTTCTACAGTAATGTAGCGTGTTAGTGGAGGGGTATTGTATGGAATTCCACACATGTGCATAGTTGTTTTGTGAGTTCACAACTTTTCTTATAAAAATATATTTTAAAAAAGTAGTGGTTTGTTTTCCCAAACTCTTGTTTCACATTCCTTCCAAATCATAATCCTGGAGCAACTCACTCGCTTGCCTTGCTACTATTACCTCTGTAAAGGAAATTTGGTGGAGAGTTCAAAGCATGGTAGAAATATAACAGATGCCAAGAGAAATGTTGGGTAACTAAAACCTAGAACGGATAACATAGAAGAGGAACAAAAATATGGAATAGAAAATTTGATGTGCTGGATGATGAAGCAGTTGATATCTAGAATGATCAGTAAACTCATCCAGTGAATGAGAGATGCTCCTACAAATTCCTTAATCACTGGAAATTTCTCAGTGACCCTCTTTCTCTATGTACTCCAACATTCTGGCATATTACATAGACTTTCTATGCTCTCTCACACTACTCTTCTTCCTGTACTTCAATGTTTTTCAAATCATCTTTATTACTAATTCAGAGCAAGTTATATTTTACTTTTAACCTTGCCTATAAGACAACTTTAAATCCATAAAAACATTTTATTTCCAAAACCATCTATTAAATACATAATATTGTATCATATTCCAAGGATGGAATCTTAAAAGGAGGTATCAATGTACAACTTTTTGGTTCCTAAATTTAACTTGATACTATTGGTTACTGACCAATTCAGCACTACTGAAGGACATAAATGTGCTATCTCAGAACTATAGTATAAAATAAACTCTTAAACAAAAACTAGCAGAAGAGTAGATCAACCCATTGCATAAGTAATGAATTTAAATAAGCTGGAAAAAGTGTTTATTTTCTAATTTACATTGTTAACAGTTGTCCTTTTCTTATGAACCTGCTGGGTCAGTTGAAAATCAGATTTACTGATTGATAGTAGAAATGAATAACTCACAACTTGCATTTACTTAATAACCATACATTAAATGTGAATGTATTAAGTAGCTACAATTTTAAGAAACACATAGAAAAACAACAAGGTCTAAAACTCATAAGTATAAACAAATAAATTAAGTAAATTATATGAGTTAATTTTGTGTGTATTTCTTTTATCAATAAAATATTTTTTCACCTGAAAGAATATGCTTATTTATTCCTAAAGTGAAATGAAAAATAAGAATACTAGGGATTTACATTGCTCATCAAACATTTGTATATCACATATCAAGTTGCATATATGAATATATGTCTTCATATGTATGTGTGTGTGTGTGTATATATATATATATATACATATACATATACATATTTCCATGGTATGGCATTATCTCAATAGCTCCAAGAAACTGCACTTAGAATACTTACAAAATGAAATTAAGTTTGAGGTCTCTTCATCCATAAATTTGTCATTCTCTTTGTTCTGTGAATTTCGTGCTCTGATCTAGTTGGCAGCTTCATTTCTCCCTCATCATCTATACAACCAATGAAGGAAGCAAACTTTCACAAAGAGAGACTTATTTTTCAGGCAAATGTATTCAAATGGCTGCACTGCTCTTCAGGGAACTTATCTCTGTGCTTTGAAAAATGTACATGTTTACTTTTGAATTTCAAAGAATAATACTCACTTCAGAAATATGAAGTTTATAAACCCTTATTAAATATTAATATATTCCTGTAATAATATTTATATGCATATTCCATATTCTCTAACACTATAAAGCCCTCTTTTAAATTTTTATATATTTATTTTACCAACAAAAAGCAGTTTCCTAAAGGAATGTCACACACACCTGGTATAGATGTATATAGTTTTCTCTTTTATTTCATCAGCTGAAAATTCTGCTCTACTAATTGTAATGCCCATATTTTATGCATATATTGCTGGCATATATATGTTACTTAGTTCTGAGTATTTCTATGATCACAGGCTAGCAGAAATGGTATATAAGGGAATTGCCTTTCTTTCTGGAAAATATTTTTTAAGCTTATTTGAATAGTTGCCAGCTCTTTAATTGCTTTAAATATGCTTTAGAAATAACACAGGCTTTGGGAATTTCAATTGCAGGAAAAAAAGTTATTAACTTCTTAATAACATAAGTCAATTTGCTTAAAAAGAGTAACAATAACTCAGGAAAAGAATTACACAACAGGAATTCTTCCCTTTAAACCATTGTTTCACATTCTTATAAGCTAATTCCTGTTGTGGATCAACAAACTGCTCTAGTGTGAGAGTCCTTCAACTGCTTACCTCCTTTTCTGAAAACTTAAAAATATTCGATGATTTGCAGAAGTCCATTAAGAAGAAGGAGCAGAAAGAGCAACCTTTGCCATTCGTTTGTTCCTGTCTTGAAGGTTAAGAAGAAAACAGCCTGATGTCTTCAGAAGCTGTGCCTCCACAGTAAAATGAAGCAGCAAGGAAATTTTTGTGAACTAGGTTTAGGTAAATTGCCCATTCAGATCATCTTTTTCTTACATTATTAATTTCTTTTCTCCTCTTTGAATGGTTTAGGATCTTTCAAGCTATGAAATATCAGTGGCCTCAGAACCTTAATTAAAAACTCTTTTTATGATTTGTTTCAGAAAAATTATTCTAAAATAACAATAGTTGTGATAATTCTCACACAATATAGTATTCAAGAAAGTATTGCCATCTGAAACTTCCTTTCATCATACTTTTTTTTCAATTTTGGAATTTATACAGGATTTAAATTCTGAATCGTCATGAAATTCAATAAGGCGAAGGGAGTGGCCTACCCATTTTTCCCCTGGAAGCTTTAAAGTAGCCCTTAAACTTCTTCTGTAAGGACGCATGGGGTGGTTTGACGGGTTTCTTACCTCTTGTTCCTCTTTCTTTTATTCCCTCTCACCCTAATTCTCTCTCTATTCCCCTATATCATACCAGACCATAGGAAAGAGGATAAAGTTATAAAACAAGAAAATCATAAAGTGGGAAATGACCTCAGAAATGTTGATTATTAGAGCATAGCACTTTGTACCACCAAAAGTCTGCTGTTGACAAACATTAGCAAATTTTCTTTTACATTATATCATGAATTAGACCTGATAAGACTCTATGGTACTACAGTGAGGCCAATTATTTTGTTTGAAATCAGGAGTGAGAGTATTGATATTCAATACCCAGTGGGACATAAATAAGGAATGAAAACATCACAAAATTAACAAAAGCTTTTAGGAGAGGTAAATGATGCATACTAAACTATTTGAAATTCCTGAGGTAGAGCTAAAACATCCAAAACCTTATTTTTCCCACAATATTCTAAAAGCTTTTTTGAAATTCAGGCAAAGTATGCATTTTAAATAGATACATCTAAATTCAAGAAACTACATGGAAAATATTATAGCACTGCTTGCTTTAGGATATACTTTATAATGCATTCATCAAAATATTTATAAAGAGTTAATGAGATTTTCACATGCTTTTGCATAGTTTGAAATTGATTTTAATAAGCAGTCCCAAATCACACAAAATTTTTCACTCTTAGTATTAAGCTTTCTTCTTTGATACAGAGTTTTGATTTCCTGTGAGTACAAATGAAGCTTACTTTTGCTTAACTTCCATGTGCTGTTTATTGATAAGATTACTCTTATGCCAAGGTAATGGGCTTTATTTTCTTGCTGATGTCTTAATTGTTAACCGCAGCAGTGAAAATAAATAAATCATGTACCCATCATTTTTATACAACATGAAGTGAATAAAAATGTGATATTCTCTTAGTAAAAAATATATTTATGACCATGATTGGCTTTCACTATTATCTCCAGGATTCTTAAAATAATGATTCTTTTGATAAATGTATGCTAAATTTAGGGTCACTGATTGCTAAAATACACTTGCCTCTCATTTATAAAGATCCTTTTTTTCTACCAATTAAAATATACTTAGAATAAAATGTGCTATCATAATCAAGTTAATTACTATAATAAGCTTCAATAACTAAGACTGTATCACCTATAAAGAAACCAGTAATTTCTCTATCTAGTATCCAAGTAAAAATGTTAATATTTCAAAAGATAAAAGTTATAAACCCAGTGTTTTTTGTTGAATGATTTATATATGACTTTCTGGTTCATTTTCTACTTGTTGATTAATTGCCAAAATAGCATCTGTTCAAGTATAGATATTTTTGCTATGAAAAACATTTATATTTTACCCAGGTACAACTCCTGAAATACTGTTTTTCTTTCCTTCCTAATCACCCATAATTGACTCTTTTAATCCACATCTATGAGGTTTCTGGTTTAACTCCTCTCCCTTTCATTCCCATTGTAGCTTCCCAAGTTCCATGCATCTCACATCTCATATCACACCGATTGCAGCAGGCTAATTTTTAGGAGACCATTTTCCATGGGTCTCTCATGTGCCCACCCATCTTGTGAGCAGAGATATTGACTGCCTTTCTTCTGGACTATCTTTGCAAGGATGTTGCTACAGTGAACAGCTTTGGAAGACAGATATAGTGTCTCCTTTCAAAGCAAAAAGAGGTTTGTTTACAGCCCAATAAACTAAAAGTGATGGTTCCTTCTGGGGCAAAGGCTTAGTGGTCTTTAAAGGATTGCTTCAGGAAGCTCTCTCTCATCTTCTTTTGCCTAGTGAGAAATTAAACTCACTCATTTGAATGCTACCATAATATTTCATTTTTAAGTCTCTCAAGCAAATTCAAACTAGAATTATAGCCCATTGTAAATATGACTATTGCTTCTAGCCTATTTTAAATTCCTTCCATTTGGTTGGAACTTAACAAATGTTTGAAGAAAATCTAGATAGCCCATAAATGATGAACTCCAGGCTTTTAAGTGGCCTTACATATGAATGAGTTGAGGTGGTGCAAGAGTTGCTCATGGGATTATTGTCCTCCCATGGGATCAGTGACTATTTATATCTCCAAACCAGAATAACTAAAAGGTGTTTGACAATGATGTTTCTATTCTATTACAGAGAAATAAAGGACTAGCAAATGACAAGTACAACTCATGTATGTACCTTTCTCATCCCTATCTCTTTGGCCCCTGTCCTTGAAGAGGAAGCCAAATAAAAATGAGAACAAAATACTCATAGAAAGAACAGTATATACATGTGGATGAAATGAAATATGACCATATTATGGAAGTGTTATGAAGTAATTTTATATTTTTGACTTTCTGAGAATTGAACCAATTTTTAATCTCATAGCTATGAGAATATGTATTCTCAAATCTAACTATCCAAATTAAACGTGTGCCTCTAGGGCAAAATTTGCCTCTAATTTGTAGGATTTCTGTTATAGATTGATTTAATAATAATGATTTCATAGATTATGTGAAATGATGTAACAGATATTAGCACAGTAAATATTTATATTGTAATTATTTGCATTGCCTAAAACCAAGAGTTGTGTAGAACACAGGAGAATTTTACAAAGGCAGGATTAAATTATAAGTAGAAACTTGATCTCGTGCCTCTTTTCTAAGATGCTAATTGAAGCTTAATATTAGGTTCTTTAAAGGGATTACATTTTGATCCATATCTGATAGTAAGCTTTATTGGTTCTGAAAACCCATTTTAGTGATTACCCAGAAAAAAATGACTCTGTATGGCCCATAATGGTGGCTCATTAATTTAGTGTGATATTAAGAACAAGTTGACTAAAAATCACACCAATTTCTCTCTAATTAAAGAGTCCATCATTTGGGAATCTGAGTTATGTGTAAACACTTGTTTAGTGAATGTGAAATTAAAATAAAGAAAGCTAGGTGGCATTAAGAATTATTATCCTCAAGGTACAGGTACTTGTTAGAACAGAGAGAGTATTCACTGTTCTCAAGTTTGTGGTTTCTGCTTCTTAGTATTTCATTCTACAATATTATCTGGGCCACATATTATTCTCAGGCTGTTAAAAACATAATTGCCATATAAAGCTATGTTATTTTATTTTTAAAGAAGCTTTAGATTACAACATGTTATATCAAAAATATAGGGAATTCTCATATGTCCCACCCCCTCCCCCTCCCACACTAAACCCCATTAACAGCATCTTCCATTAGTGTGGTACATTTGTAACAATTGATGAACACATATTGAAGAATTGCTACTAACCATGGACTATAGTTTACAATATGGTTTACACTCTGTACCACACAATTTTATAGATTTTGACAAAATGTATAATGGCCTGTATCTGTTATTGCAATCTCATGCAGAACAATTCCAGTGTCCCAAAACTGCCCCGGGTTACACCTATTCTTCCTTCTCCCTTTCCTCAGAACCTCTGGTAACCACTGCCTTTAAATAAACATTTTATTTGCTTTATTATAAAGAAACTAAAAGAATGATAATGCAAGTTCAAAATAAAATGTTAAAAAACTAGAATATTATTTATTGGTAAATGAAATCTGAGATAACATTGCTAAGCTAAGTAAAAATCTAATTATTAACATATTGAGCAATAAATCCATAACTTTGAAGTTATCTTTTTTATCAAACAAAATGACAATAATACTTTATTAGTATAATCAACCTGTAAAATACCTGGGCTCTTCAAAATTGTTTGAACAAAGTTATATTGCCTGGAAATTCAAATAACCCTGACAAACTTGTTCTAGTATGACATTATATGGTCAGAAAATTATCTCTTTAATGGTCTCAGTTCCAAGTTTTGGATATAGATGATATAGATATAGATATAGATGATATAGATATAGGTATAGATAGATATTGATATCGATATATATAACACTGGAAATGTTTACTTCTACCCTTAAAATTTCAATTTTTATTTCTTTTGTTTGGGTTGCAAGTCTTTCCAGAAATTTGTTATTTTAAGTCTTTCTAAGCAAGATATTGTCTTTTGGCTGGTAGCATAATCATTTTTTCTCTACATAAGGACCTGTACGAATGGCCAAACGAGGATTCTACTGTCTCGTATTTCTAATCAATAAAATTGACCTTCCCATGAACAGGCAGGAATAAACCTATAGTATTTGCAGTTCTGATCCAGTGATTCATGATATCAATGAACTTCCATTTTGTTATTTAGATAGGATAAGAGCAAAGTAGTTATACATTGTTAAAAAAATAAGTCTTACTCCTGTGTGTGTGTTTGTGTGTAAAAATATTTACAGTTGAAGTAACCAATGCTTTGGATGTTTTCAAAATAATATTGGAGAAAGGGAAATTAGTGGGTTAAAAAATAAATATAATAGGCCAAAAGTTGTTGGGTGATCAGTACAGTTGGTTTAATACACAATTTTCATACATTTGTTTGCATGTGGAATTCTGTGAATTAAAAGTTTTACAAAAAGTAAATTGCAATCACTACCACAATTGTGGGGCTGATCTTTGCTATGGCTCAAGTCCCATCCTGTATAAGACCTAGGACCTACTTTTGTTTTATGAGGAAGTTGGATAAGATTTGGAATAGATAGGATTTTTTTCTTTTTCTCTTTTTAAATTTTCTTTGCTGTTACTTATTGATGAAAAAATAAGTTCGGGAATCTAATATATAAGGTTAATAAAAACAAACTTGCCTCTTTTGGATAAAATGGTGATAAATGCCCAAACCCAAATATTGTTTTCTTCCTCACTCTCTTAACACAGTTCCTGTGGTATCTCTATTAAATGATAGTCAATAGTAAAAATGGTTTGATGTTCTAATCTCAAGTTTCTTAACTGTAACATTTTAATACAAATGACAGAAGAAAGATTATGGATTATAAATAAATTCATTAGTTTTACAGTTTTCTAAGATAAAATATGAAATTCCTCTCCAAGCATGGAAACTTTAACTTAAATTTTCCATTAGTTATACATATTACCATGACAAATTCTGAAGCTATTTCCTAAATATTTTAAAGTATCATCTCACGCACACACACACACTTTCCAAATACCTGTCAATACTGGTTATCAACCAAGACTATGGGATTAGGAAATAAATAATTTCCCTCAAATCTTTTACACACTCACAGACATAGTTATTTAGGAATTAAAGAAGAAACTTGCCTTATAGTGACAAGTTTAAAATGACTTCCCTTTGAAACTGCCATTTTTAAGGCAGTTTCTGTAGTGTGAAAAAATGTGTTGCAAGATTTTAAGTATTTTGGCCTTTTGCAGTTCTTTAAAAATAGACTTTAGATTTCCTTTTGACTTTTAAGAATTTACCAAAATGATCTATTCCCTGAAAACTTTGTCTACTAAAAGGTCAAGAAAACTATGGCAATCACTTAAGAAATTGTATAGGTTAGGTGCATAATTATAAGAAATATATTGAATAAAATGATCTATCTAAGATGATGCATATTCCTAAATTTATAGGAATCATTGAGACCTTTAAAGCTATTTGAATATTCTGTCTGTTTTGGCAAGTATAGTAAAACTTTCATGTAATTAGGGTATAAAAAGTTAAAAAACAAACCATTCCTTTATATGCTGTCAGGTTTTAAATTCATGTATTGGGCCAAACTATAAAAGAATTTAAATCTAGTTATCAAATCTCTAAATTTGTGATCCATAAATAATTTCAAATATCACCAAAAAGATACAGATCAAGACCCAACTGATTTTCAGGGTACAGTGTACAAGTGTGTATGTTCTAATACCAAATAGTCCACAGGAAAGGGTCTCTGCTCTACATCTCTCCTCCTCTTTCCCTATCCCCAGCCATCCAGCACATATTTGCTATGCATGTGGATTGTTATTTTAACTGAGGGTTAAAAATGAAGAAATAAGTATAATTACTCAATCATTATATAGATGCCTTTATATTATAAAATAACAAAAGATGAATACCTGAAATTACTGAAGCTAGCTAGAGTGGTCTCATCCTTGTATATGGTGGTTACTCTAGACGTAATTCACCCTTGTGCATGCTTACCATTGTGATGGTAATTCTAGATTGAACTCACTTTTGTGTATGCTTACTATTGGGATGGTAACTTCTCCACCATCCTCTCTTTAATATCCATATGGAAAACCTTCACTGACTTCTACTCTGTACTTTCCTAACATAGAAGCTTGATTTCTGAAAATGATTGTAACTTTGTAACTTTCTCTGGTTTGTGGTCCACCCCCAGCTTGTTCAACCCCTTAATATTTATTAATGAAGGAACCTGTGTTCAGTTCCACCCCAATTGCTCATTATCACCCTGATGTTATAAAATATTAGAATTTCTGCAGATCAGGGAGGTACTTTTGGGGCCTTCAAAGGTGACTGACCTACTTTGCTTTTACATAACCAAACAAACTCTTTCTCTCTTTGAAACCCTGATATATCAGAAATTGGCTTTAAAGATGGGTTGGGAGAAAATAACCCACTTTTGTGCTGGATCACTATGACAAAAGGAAATCTGTGCTAATTCTCAATTTCATTTTCCAAAATGTAGAAAGAAAAGTAAAACTGGTTTTCTCTGAGGGCTCCCAACCATATATCACTCTCCTTTTAGGCTTAACACCTACTGATCATCTTTCAGTCAGTGTGATGATGGTTAATGTCTTGAGTGTAATGTGGGTCTGTGTAAAACGACAGCTTTCCACTGAACTGACAGGGATACATCAGATGAAAGAATGACTCAGACAAGTCCAGCTTGGTTAGTAAGTGAACATTTATTAGGGGGCTTATGTGGGATCCCGGTCCTTGTGGTAGGAGGAGAAATGGCAGTTCCAAGCTCTATTGTCTGCACTCACAGCAAACTAGAGGGGTCTTTTATAGCACATGTCTATGTGCAGTTGGGGAAGGCATGTGAAGGGAAGCATTACTTCTAAAGAATGTAGTGCTTTGGACATATAACAAAGGAACGGACATTCACAATATTTATCAGTAGGGCAGAAGTTAAATATTCACAGCAATTATATAAAGACCTACTGATATGAAAGTAATCAAGCAGTCCAAAGGAACAAATGTTCCCACAGTGTTATATATATATAAAAGGTCAAGCATTTATGATGCAAGGTTTACTTGTAACACGAGTTCACAAGCAACCATCTCCTGAGGCTTCCTTTTCAACTATTTAGGAATTGAATACTGCTGCTACTGAAAGGGGGAAAGAACTGGAATAGTTGGGGGAAAAATGCAGAACCATATATGCCACAATTAATTTTATGTGTTGTGATGGTGTAATGGTTTGAGTTTGATTTAATTATGAATTCCAAAAATATAGATTAGATTATGTTTGTAAACTAATCTGTTCATCTGGGCATGATTAAGTTATGAGTAGGGCGTTAACTGCCATG
>PVKH010044609.1:0-10573 GCA_004027955.1 Chaetophractus vellerosus | reverse complement strand
GCTTCTCTCAATCTGCTTGCTCTGCTGCCTCTTGTCTAGCCTTTTATACTTGAGACCACGCCCACCGAGGGGTGGGGCTCAATGTCTCACTGACGTGGCAGTTAACACCCTACTCATAACTTAATCATGCCCAGATGAACAGATTAGTTTACAAGAATAATCCAATCTGTATTTTTGGAATTCACGATTAAATAAAACTCTGAAACCATTACAACAGGTGAATTCAACCAATCATTACAAGAAGAATTAATACCAATCTTGCTCAAACTCTTCCAAAAAATTGAAAAGAAGGGAACACTATCTAATTTACTTTATGATGCCAATACACATAAAGATACTAGAAGAAAAGAAAATTACAGACCAATTTCTCTAAAAAATACAGGTGCAAAATTCCTAAAAAAATACTTGCAAATCGAATCCAACATCACATTAGAAGAAATTATACATTATGATCAAGTGAGTTTGATCCCAGGTATGCAAGGTTGGTTGAACTTAATAAAGTCAATAATGTAATACACCACATTAACAAATTGAAGGGTAAAAAACACATGATCATCTTGAATGATGCAGAAGAGGCATTTGATCAAATCTGACATCCTTTCTTGATAAAAACACTTTGAAAGATAGGAATAGAAGGAAGCTTCCTCAACATGATAAACAGCATATATGAAAAACCCGCTGCTAACGTTATACTCAATGGTGAAAGACTGAAAGCTTTCCCTGTAAGAGCAGGAACAAGAAAAGGATGCCAGTGTCACCACTGTTATTGAACATTGTGTTAGAAGTTCTAGTTAGAGCAGGTAAGCAAGAAAAAGAAAGAAAATGTATCCAAATTGGAAAGGAAGAAGTAAAACTTTCCCTATTTGCAGATGACATGATCCTATATATACAAAGTCACGAAAAATCTACAACTAAGCTCCTAGAGCTAGTAAATGCATTCAACAAAGTGGTAGGATACAAGATTAATGTGCAAAAAATCAGTATTTTTTCTAGACACTAGTAATGAACAATATGAGGAGGAAATCAAGAAAAAAATTCCATTTACAATAGCAAATCAAAGAATCAAATACCTAGGGAAAAATTTAACCAAGGATGTAAAGGACTTGTACACATAAAACTACAAATCATTACTAAAACAAATTTTTTAAAAAGACCTAAATATTTGGAGAGACAATCTGTGTTCAGGGATTGAAAGACTAACTATCATTAAGATGTTATTTCTACCCAAATTGATTTACAGATCCAATGAAATACCAATCAAAATACCACCTGCCTACTTCGCAGTGATGGAAAAGTAAATTATCAAATTTATTTGGAATGGTAAGAGGCCCCAGGTAACCAAAAACATCTTGAAAAGAATGACATTGGAGGACTTTCACTTCCTGACTTCAAAGCATATTACAAAGCTATAGATGTCAAAACAGCATGGTATTGGCACAAAGAAAGAAATATTGACTAATGGAAATGCATTGAGAATTCAGAAATAGACCCTCATATCTACAGGCAATTGATATTTGACTAGGCTGCCAACTCCACTCCACTGCAACAGAATAGTCTCTTCAACAAATGGTGCTGGGAGAACCATATTCCATATGCAAAAGAATAAAAGAGCACCCCTATCTCACACCTTATATATACAGAAATTAACATAAAATTGATAACACCTAAATATAAGAACCAGGATTATAAAACTCCTAGGAGAAAATATAGAGAAGCATTTTCAAGATCTTGTGGTAGGCAATGGTTTCTTAGTACTAACAACAAATGAAAAACTGAATAAATGAGACCGCTTCAAAATTAAAAATATTTTTGCTTCAAAGGACTGTCGAGAAAATGAATAGGCAATGGACTCAATGGGAGAAAATATTTGGAAACCACATATCTGATAAGGATTTAATATCCATAATACATAAAGAAATCCTACATCTCGTCAATAAAGTCAAAGAACCTGTGGCAATTTGTAGATTTTTGTGGACCCCAGAAAATCTTTTCTTAAAGATAATCCATTCCTGTATGTGTAAACCTATTGTAGGTGGGACCTTTTGAATAATTACTTCAGTTAAGGGCCTTCGATTAGATTGTGTGCCCCAGGGTGGGTCTTAATTCCCTTACTGGTGTCCTTTATAAAGGGAGGACTAAAAAACCACTGATACCAGAAAAAAGCTGAAGGAACCACAAGGAACCCTGAAGCTGAAATCAACAGAGCACAGAGACAGAGAGGAGGCCACTTTAGACAGGTGCTCAGATCAACAAGGCTCAGAGGAGAAGGGAGAGAAGAATGGACACTGCCTGTGCTTGACTGACCACAGCTTGAGCTCTGGTAGAAAGGATCTCCTGATGACGCCTCAATTTGGACACTTTCACAGCCTCAGAACTGTAAGCTTTTAACCTAATAAATTCTCACTGTAAAAGCCAACCCATTTCTGTTATATTGCTCCCAGCAGCTTTTAGCAAACTAAAACACAACCCAATTAAAAAATGGGCAAAAGACATTTTTCCAAAGAGTAATTAAAAATGGCTAAAAAACACATGAAAAGATATTCAACCTCAGGAGCTATAGGGGAATGCAAATCAAAACCACAATGGGATATCATTTCACACCTACCAGAATGACCACTGTTGAAAAAACAGAAAGCTACGCATTGGAGAGGATGTGGAGAAATTAGAGCACTCATTGACTACTGATGGGAATGTAAAATGGTGCAGCCACTGTGGAAGACAGGTTGGCAGTTCCTCAGAAAGCCAAGTACACAATTGCCATATAACCTAGCAATCCTGCTACTATGTATATACCCAGAAGAAATCAAAGCAGGGACTTGAAAAGACATTTGCACACTGATGTTCATAATGGCATTACTCACAATTGCCAAAAGATGGAAGTAACCCAAGTGTTGATCAACCACTTAATGGATAAACAAAATGTGATCTATACATACCATGAAATATTATTCAACTGCAAGAAGTAATGAAGTCTGGACATATGACACAACATGGATGAAGCTTGAGGACATTATGTTGAGTGAAATAAGCCAGACACAATAGGACAAATAAATGACAAATATTGTATGATCTCATTAATATGACGTAATTATAATATGCAAACTCACAGGGTTAGAATCTAGAATATAGGTTACCAGGCTATAGAATAGCAATAGAGAACGGGGACCTGATGCTTAATTAGTGTAGAATTTCTAGTTAGGTTGATTGCATGATTGTATGTGTTTGGAAATGGATTTAAGTGATGGTAGCACATTATTCTGAGTATATAATTAACGGTGCTGAATTGTGTTTGTGAATGTGGTTGAAAGGGGAAGTTTGAGCAAAGTGTCAACAATAGGGGTGAATTTGAGAACGTATTTTTTACATGACCTTTCCGTAAACCTGAAACATGTCTAATTAATTAAAAAAACCATTAAGCTAAGTGAAAGAAACCAGACACAAAGTACTACATATTGTATGATTCCATTTATATAAAATGTAAATATGAATCAATTTATAAAGTTGAATTTGGATTAGTGGTTATGTAGGGCTAGAGGAGGATAGAGGGATTGAGAGGTGACTGCTAAGGGGTATGTGGGGCTTTTCTTATGAAAACGTCCTAAAATTCTTTGTGGTGATGAATGTACAACCCTGATTATACTATTTGCCACTGATTGTACATTTGGATGGATTGTATGGTTTGTGATTATAGTGCAATAAAACTGCTTAAAAAAAACAAAAATAAAACAAAACAAAAACTCACAGGAAAAAAAGATGTAAGCACATAATTGAAGAATTGTTGATTGCTAATGAACAGGGTGGGCCACTGTTAACTAGACTTTGGTTATTGTTTTGAAATCAGTCCGTACACTGTTGCTCTGCTTTGCTAACTAATACCCTTCAAGAACTCATTCAAACTGATGATTTTCGGTAATTATCTCTACACTCATGATTCAAAACTACATTTCCAACTTTCATTGACCTATTACACCAATTAGACAAAGGTGTTGGATTAGGTGAATGAATTATTAAATTATCACTGAAGCCCTTTCCAGCCACAGAAGTCTATAATTACATGGAAATGTAACATTTTAGAATTAAAGGAGACATTAGAAATAATTGATTCTAATTCTCTAATTTTACAAATGAGGCTACTGATGCTAAGTTCCAAGGTAACCTAAATAGCTAGGGACAAAGTCAGGATTATAACCCAGGCGTTTTGCCCTCATCTTTGCTTTCCCATCTGGACTGAAGTGTTTGAGAAAAGGCACCACAGTCTGTGCCTCTTCAAACTCTAATAGCAAGAAGATGGCCCAGGTGACAGACTGACAGACTGTCCACAGGTCCTGGTGTTATGAATAACTTTCAATTCTGAAATCCTTAAACTGGAATTCCAACACTGAGAATGTAAAGGCTCATCCTTTTCATTTCTCATTTAACATTTGTTTTCTGCAGAAGCCCTTGAGTACACAAAGTGATGAGGAACAAACCTAATGAATGAATTCCCAGCTTCCATGTAGAGGAATAATTAATCCATTTGCTTCTCATTTTGATTCTGTACCTCCCTTAAAATTTATTATTAGAATTGAGCAGATGCCCTCTACAAAGGGTTTTCCTCATAACGAAGTCAGAGCCTAGAGAGTCAGAGAATTGCAGCCTAACTCTGCAGGCAAACAGGGGAACTGCAGAAGTCCTTGAAAACATATGTTCTTTCAGCTTCCAAAATTAACTCAAAATTACACTAGAGTGTTTCACCCTGCCTGTAATTTTTGACTCTTTGGACTGTGCGCATATTTTCCCCTCAATTGAAAGTATATGAAATCACAGAATTTTCATGAACCTGAGAAATAATACAAAAGAAAATAATTCTAATTGGGAAGAAGGTCTTCAAAAGCCAAGAACTAAAAATTAGACTCATTTTATTGTCTAGGTGCCCAGTTAGGATATACAAAGATTAGTCATTTAACTGTATTTGTTACAATGCCTGCTATCACTTTGTTTGGCTGACAGCGTCAGAAAACCTAGGCAGCCCAGGGGTTAACATCTGGCTACGTAGGTTTAGGGCATTTTATCTGTTCTAGTTCTACAAGTCTCCAGAAAACATACACGGTCCCAGTCATATTTCATTGATTTGCCACAATTTTAATATGTGCTGCTAATGCTAATAAAAGTAAAGCAAAACAAACCAAAAAAAATCAAGAGCAAGTAAATATAATCCAAGACCTAGCATTATGCTTGGCACTTAATAGGTGCTCAATAAATGTTATCCTGCTCTTTTTTGCTTCAAAATCACTTTTCCGTGGTATAATGTATTTATTTGTGCCTATCTCGTATCGTCTGGACCATTGTATTTAAACTATTCTCTTTAAATTGCTTCTTTTTTCTTTAACTTTTCTCTGTTAATTACTTCCAATGAGTTCCTTCCTTTTACTGGTGTCAAGTTCAGAAAACTAGGGAGAAGTAACATAACCAATTGAATCATTATTCCTGCA
This sequence comes from Chaetophractus vellerosus, assembly GCA_004027955.1. NCBI lineage: Eukaryota > Metazoa > Chordata > Mammalia > Cingulata > Chlamyphoridae > Chaetophractus > Chaetophractus vellerosus. The sequence continues at coordinate 5,102 of PVKH010044609.1, read as the reverse complement.
TCTATGACTGATTTTTTAAATTCCAGATCCCAAAACAGCATACCAAGTTGTAATGCTATTTTAAGTAAGATGGCCAGGGAATAAATTGTCCTGGAAATGTAGAACAGAAGTAGAGCCAAGGTATCCCTAAATGGGAGGGAAGGATAGAATTTCACAGCTGAGATTTCCTATAGAATTCTAGTTCTTACTCAAAGGTTCTTTCATAATATTCTAGCTCAATGAGTTATTCTCATCACAGATTTGAATTAGCTCAGGCAAAATAACAGAATGCTCAGGCAAAATAAGGAAAACATGACTGTGTGTTTCAGGGACAGAAGAATTAGTCTGGTCTTAACCTTGATTAGACCTAAGGGGGCTAGTGCTGAAATTTGGCCAGTGGAGAAGCATTATCCAAAGCAGATTTTTCTGGCTTTGTCAAAGGATGAAGGCCGTGTCATTTGCCAGGCAAACTGGAACTGCTTTGTGAGTCTAATTGAATCTTTTACTAACGAGAGAATATATGTATTTTTCTACTCTGTTTTCAAGGCTAGGAGTTACATCTCACTAAATAAATTTGTATTTATAATAGCACCAGGCACTATTCCAGAAGCTGACAGTTTTCCTGACATTCTATGACCTCATATTACTACACTTTCGTTTGTTATGTTACTAAAACTCACGTAATAAACTTGAACACAAAGGTTTAATTGATTATTTTAATACATTTATGATGGTCAGAATGATAAATCAATATTACCGATGAAATAATTTTTATGAATATTTGAATTCCCCAATGTCTTTTATCATTTTTAAAGTTTTTCCAGTAACAATTTGTAATATTTGCATACCATTTGGAAATTTCAAACCATTTTGCAATCAGCTAATCTACCATATAGTTCTTAAAAAGCCAGGGACTTCATTTTTGTTTTAAAAATAAGTAAGACCTGAATTATCCGTAAAGACTATCAGCGGATATCAAACTTGCTAACTAGAAAAGAGAGAGGGAGTAGAGGAAGGTGCCTTTGCTGGTATAGGTCAAGAATCAACATGAGGCAGAATTTAACAACGTTTCAATTATGAAGTGAATGAATAATATTATGAAGTCTCATGAAAATTATAATAAATTATTTCAGAGAACAGGAAGGGCAATGCAAATGAAAATCCCACAATATATATCCCATCCCCATTGACCATGCAGAAGTTGATTTTTGAAAAATTAACTTGCACACACTAAAAAAGCAGCTCACTGATTTTTAAAATGCAATCTGAACATGTAAAAAATATTTTTTCTTCAGCCTGTGTGTGCAGGCACGCTCGCAGGTGTGGATATTTGACAGATCACTTTGGAATGTGCAATCAACTAAGCACTACAAGTGTATCTACTAGTTTGATAAGAGGACTAAGAGGAAGAGGCCTCTGCTAAATATTACAGAAATCGTACCTGTGGCTTCCACATCGTGATGATCCCTGATGCTAAAAGAGGTAGATGAATGTAGACTATTTTTAAGAGAAGGAACTACTCACTGACTACTGTTGTTGCTGTACACCGCACTTTAAAAATATTCTCTTCACCAACTTAAATGATACTGCAGATATGTAGTGCATCCCTGTGAAAGTACATTACAGTCAGGGCCAGTAACTTGGCACCCGGTTCTCTAAGTTGACAGCAATTTCCCTTCATTGCTGTTCTACCTTCTCTCAAGTCTACCTAATTTCCAGTACACTGTAGTATTTCTGGATGCAATGGGGGGATTTACATTCCTCAAAACCAGTTAAGACGGCCACTGAAGCTGAAAACATTTTTAATGTGGTCGGAGGTCATTTCTCTCACTGAAAATTCCTCAGAGAATTTCCTTTTTTTTTTTTTTCCTGTGATGATCTCTCAAAAACTCTAACAGTAGAACATTGTACAAATTGTACTGAATATTGTTCTTCTGAATTTAGGTCACTTAACAGTATTGATTTCTGTAGGCTGGCCCACATATTTCTGCACTTGTAATAAATAGCGAGAGTCTTATTCTTCCATGCCGGAGAGATATTTAATAGTCTAGCATGCATCGTGGCATGGAGCTGCCCAATACAGGGATCCTCTTTTCATCCAGTACCCAGTGAGGATCTGATTCTTGTCTGTGAAAAGGGAGTAGTCTACAGCCCTCAGCCTTCCACCAGGGAGATGGGAAATGCAACCTGCAGAGAACAGAGACAACTCTAAAGTGACGTAGAACACAGACCCATAGACTAAAAGCACTCTGGAGAGACACATAGATAGATAACATTGGATTAGATAGATGAGAGAGAGAGAGAGATAGAGATAGATATAGAGAGAGAGAGAGACAGAGAGAGAGACAGAGAGGGAGGGAGAGACAGAGCACCATCCCTTTGTTAAGAAGTAAATAGGAAACCAGCATATGATAAAAAAATTAGAAAAAAGCAATGCTTCCTGAGGACTATGTTTAAGGTGTACTCTCAGTATTTATAAGTGTGAAAATAAAGCATCACCTATAAATAATGACAAAACACAAAGCAGTATCCCTGAGTGGAATAATGTGCTACTACACTAAGAAAATGATCAGCAGAATAGATCAATATAGAGAAATGTAAATGGTGATTGGACCAGATTGTCTTTGATTTACTAATTCTCTCCAATTCTTTAGCTTGTGCTTTCCTTTCTTCTTTTCCTTTTTCTACTAGTCCTCTGTTATCCTGTCTTATCATTTCCACTTTCTTTCCTAACTTTCTACCAATCTAACTACATAATCACTTACCTATATATGTATATCTATTTATCTATCCATCCAATCATAAAGACATACAAACTTGCATGACACAAACCAGAGATCTATCATTCTCATTCTACAGTTTTAGTTATTTTCAATGAATTCTTTTACAATTTTCAAATAATCAGATAACTAGAATGTGTGGAGTTTACCTAAGTATGGAATAAAATGCCCAGAATAGAGCAGACTAGTTAGAAATAGTCTTTATAAACTAGAAGGAAGCAATATCACTAAGGTTCATTTAGACTTTGTAATGCCACAGAGTTTCTGTGCTAATACTGTTTTTTTAAATAGTATGAAACAAAATGTAACTACAAAAAATAAAATTGTATGTTTTAATTGGGTTATATTTTTATCAATTTTTTCACATCAAATATAGGTAGCTCAGATTTAATAAAAAGATGGTAATGCATTTAAAGTTATCATTTAATAATATTTATCATGAATTACTATTATTCACCACATCTGATGCTCAATACACACATCACTTCCAAGAAGTCTTCTGTAGCACTCACCTAAAAAATTGTTTTACTCCTCTAAACCCAAAGAGCACTTAAGTAAACCACTCCACTGACATGTGAATTTTAAAAATATTTATTTAGCTAGACCATAAACTTCTGGAAGGCAAGACATTTATATTTCACAGGGAAGGGATTTATACTTGAAGTGTTTACTATTATTTATTGTTACTTATATACTCTGTATAAAATATATTTTTCCAATAAACCTTCGAAAGGATAGCATTATTATTAATAATGTAATTATTCTCTATCTTTCTTTTGCCATTTACTGTCACAGTTCAAGTGATTTTCAAAGCAAGAAGCATAATGGTCTAAAATATATGACCTTGCAAATCAAAGAGAATAGACTCAATCAAAAGCAGAAATCAAAAAACTTTTAAATGCTATTAATAAAGACATCAAAATTCTGGTTAAAATAATTTGCATATCTAATGTTCTTAACAAAACATGCATTTCAAGCAGAAGATTTAAGGGTTTTAAATCACAGATTTTCACAGCATTTCCTTCCGGCAGCTGATGAAAATCGGATAATATACAATCAAAACAATTTTTCTACACATTTTAAATTGATTGAAAAATAGAAACAGATTTAACATTCAAAAAAGCACATTTGCACCCGTTATATAAAAATGGTCTGATCTGATTTAGTGGATACTAGGTATAGAAACTTAGAGCTGACAACATTCTTTGGGATGTTTTAAAACAGAGAGAATGTATTACAGCACCCAAGCTGCTAGTCTCTCAAAATAAGTACCTCTGACTAGCAGTTTGAATCTTCTATAAGGACTATCATAAAAGTAAACCTTCCACTTGATGAAAGGTGCTCTCCATATTTCATTGTCGGTACAAATCTAACAATAAATAGGTTATGAATAGTTTTCAAAATAAAAACATAAAAATAATAAGTTGCCAAGCAGGAACTATATGAAAAATACAACATATTTGCATAAGATTTGGACGTTAACTTGTATTACTGTCTTCAACATGATATATAACTTGGTGATTGAAAAATAACTAGGTAACCATTCAAATTGTCAGTTTGCATTAACTAGGTGTATACTCAAAGAGAATAAATAATGAGCCAAAGCGTTTGCCTTGTATCATATTTATTAAGCCATCAAGGCATTAAATACATGGCCAGAAATGCAGTCCAGAGAACATCATGTCCTGAAATAAGTGGAATCATATTTACGGCCAACATGCCACATTTACTCTCAAATTCTGTTTATTTATGTAATTCCTCCATTTTCAAATGTCAGGAAATATAGGGCATTTTTCTTTGTATAAATGTTTGGCACAGCTAAGGTACTATATGTTTTTCAGAAGGCCAGTTCACAACGGCTGAAATGAAAATGACGAAATTCACCAGAGGCACTGAAAAGAAGAAACAGAGTGGTACTAAGCCTTAACGCCTCCTCCAAATAATACTTCAGCACCTCTATCCAGAGTCACATTTGTATCAAGCCAGGACTCTGGACATAGAGTCCATGGAGGAAACCTAGTCAACCATGGCAAATAAGAGCAATTTGTAATTTTTTTACATTAAATAATCATCTAAAAAGGGAGAACTTTGTGAGTAAATGAGTAAATGGGTACATTTTTCCAACTGTAAGTCATGTCTTAATAAATCTTAGTGTTTTGCAGCTTATTTTTCAAAACACATTTTGACCACATCTGCAACTTGTTTCAGAGCACTGGAGTTGTAGAGAATAGTTATATGCATATTTTCCAAAGGGCAATGATAAGATTTTTACTAAAAATAAATAATATTAAATTTGGAAATGATAAATAGATTATTAAAAACTATTGTATGGGGCCGGCTGGA
>PVKH010044608.1:0-10589 GCA_004027955.1 Chaetophractus vellerosus | reverse complement strand
CGGAAGTACTAGTAAGAGCAATTTGGGAAAAAATAAAAATTAATAAAATAAAATATAAATAAATAAATGGCATCCAAATTGGAAAGGAAGAAGATAAACAATTTCTATTTGCAGATGACATAATCCATTAAAAGAAAATCCGAAAGAACCCATAAGAAAATTAATAAAACTAATAAATGAATTCAGCAAAGTTGCAGGCTACAAGATTAACACTCCATATCAGTGGTGTTTGCAGATAACATTATCCATTATAAAGAAAATCTGAAAGAATCCATAAGAAAACTAATCAAACTAATGAATGAATTCAGCAAAGTTGCAGGCTACAAGATTAACACCCCAAAATCAGTGGCGTTTCTATATACCACATTGAACAATCCAAAATGGAAATTTAAAAACCAATCCCATTCACAACAGCATGTAAAAGAATAATTCTAAAACTTATTACTCTGTATAAGTATTTTTGAATATTTATGTTATAACCAGAGAAGACTTTTCTACTACTCAATTTAAAATGAACAACCCAGTCTACCTAATATATAACCCTCTTATTTTCGCTGCCTAGCATATAACTATATCTGATACTATATCATTTATTGTTTATTGTCTGTCTCCTCACAGGAGCAAGGTCCAAAGAGTGTTTCTTTTTTTGTCACATTTATCCTTAGAATACTACCTGGCATATAATAGGCATTCAATCTAAATTTGTTTGAATAAATCGTTTAAAGTATGAATAAAATATTAATCTATATTTTCTTTTAAGGCTCCATTTTTATATTTATATTTTTCTGCTATTGCAGTTATCTCCTTTGTAATTAGCTCTCTTCATCTCATCCTATTGTTTTTTAATCTCCATTTATTCTTTTAAAGCTTTATGTTCCTGTTTATTGAGGTAATGCTGCCTTCTTTCTTTACAGCGAGGTTGTGAGTCTACAGAACAATCATGCATCATATTTGGTTTGATACCAACTTGATTTCACTAGTATACATATATACTGTTCCTATTCCCCTCTGTCCCCTACCTTTTTTGAATTGGTTACAACTTTTACCTTTGTACACTGTATGTCCAAAATCATACATGTATATTACTCTTTATGCATATGCATTTTAGCACCTATAGGAGGTAATAAGTGGAGTTACATTCCAAAAAATACAATACAATACAATACAATAATACTGGAATTTATAATTACCCAAATGGTTACCTTTACCGCCAGTCTTTATTTCTTTATGCTGCTTTGAACTACTGCCTACTGTCCTTTCCTATCAGTCTGAAGAATCACATTTAGCATGCTTAAGAGCAGGTCTAGTGGTGATGAACTCCGTCAGTTTTTGTTTATCTGGGAATGACTTAATCTCAAATTTAAAAAAAAAAAATGTATGTTCAAAAGATATTACAGAACTGTTTCATTGCAGATTTTTTTCCCTTTATTTTTAAAGGAGCTTTAGATTACATAAATGATACACTGAAAATATAGGGAATTCCCATATACTTCACCCCCCACCCCTCCCAAACTTTCCCCCATTAACAACATCTTTCATTAGTGTGGTACATTTGTTACAACTGATGAACACATATTGAAGCACGGCTGTTAACCATGGTCTATAGTTTACATTATGGTTTACACTTTGCACCACACAATTTTATAGGTTTTGATAAAATGTAAAATGGCTCATATCCAATATCATGCAAAACAATTCTAACGTCCCAAAAACGCCCCATGGTACACCTATTCTTCCCTTTTTGTCCCCTCAGAACCTCTGGTGACCACTGTCTTTACATTATTGATACAAGTTCTTCCATTACTAGAATAATAATGTCTACTTTAGTCCATAGTTGCATTCCCCCCTTATGTTTGTTCATTCCTCAATCTTGAGGATTTTCAGGTGGTGATGCCCACTCTGGAGAGGCGGCTTAGATCCCATGGGGCAGACGGATAGAACTGTCATGCTGGCAGTTGTAGATGTTCTCTGTTTTTTGGGATGGGTGCTGCCCATCATCATCCTTTTGTGAGTTGTCCTAAAACCCTGCTGAGATTCAGGCCTCAACCGACATATGAGAGCCAGAAAATTTAAGTCTCTGGGACATATATTTAATGGGTATGGTGCTAATTATAAGTTCAAATAAATGGGGCAGGAGAACCATGTGTAGGAAAATTATAAATGAGTCAAACTCTGATACATTGGGGAGCTAGGTTATCATATATTCCAAGGTAAAGCCCACCAACAGGGTGCCATTTTCCTGGGGTTGTCTTTCCTGCCTATAGTGCCTATATGTCTCCAGAGTCCTCAGAAGCAACCCTCCACTGTGGCAGTCAGTGAGATACTCCTGAGACATGCATAAGTGTAACCACTGGAATGGACTCCCGACTCACTTTGAAATCTTTTAGCCATAAAAACTCATTTGCATTTAACATTTCCCTCTTTTGGTCTAGGTCTTTTTCCAAATGCAGTGCTAGTTGGTGCTTAGTAATAATCCCCTGGTACCAGGGAGACTCATCTCCAGGAGTGATGTCCCATATCAGGGGAAAGGTGGTGAATCTACGTGCTGAGTTCGTCTCTCTTATTTTTGAGAGTCTTGCCAGATATAAAATTCTTGGCTGGCAGTTGTTTCCTTTCAGCACTTCAAGTATTTCAACCCACTGCCTTCTTGCCTCCACGGTTTCTGATGAGAAGTTGGCACTCAATCTAATTGGGATTTCCCTGTACATAACATGTTGCTTTTCTCTTGCAGCTTTCAGAACTCTTGTCGTTTGCATTCAATATTGTCAATATATGACGGGGTATAATGGTCTTCGTGTTTATGCCATTTGGTGTTCTCTGGGCTTCTTGAATGTGCATATTCACATCTTTTGCTAAGTTTGGGAAATTCTCTGTCATTATTTCTTTGAATATTTGAATATTCCTTCTGCCTCTCTCTTCTCCTTCTGGGACTCCCATATTGGTACGCTTGATGGTGTCCCAAAGGTGTCTTAGGCTGTTTTTCCTTTTTATAATTTTTTTCTTTCTGCTCCTCAGCCTGACTTGTTTCAATTGTCTTGTCTTCAAGCTCACTGATTCTTTATTCATATTTTATTTTATTAATTTTTATTTTTCCAAACTGCTCTTGAAACCCTCTTGGGAATTTTCCATTTCAGTTATTGTGGCCTTCAACTCCAGTTCTGTTTAGTTCCTTTTTAAACTTCCTCTCTACTAAGATTCTCATATTGTTCATTGGTTATTTTCCTGATGTCTTTTAGTTCTTTCTCTGTATTTTACTTCTCCATGAGCATTTTTAAGATTTTTTTTTTTAAGTCTTTGTTTGGTATGCCCACATTCTGGTCTTCTTCATTGGTGTTTTCTGGATTTTTATCCTCTTCCTTTAGAAAGGCCATCATTTGCTGTTTCTTTGTCTTGTACTCTTTTGTTGCACACTAACTCTGGTATTTATTCTGCGACATCTGATTCTTGATTTTGTAACCAGCTGGTGATAAGACAGATTTTCTTGAGCTTTAGCCCTCCTATCATTCCTCAAACATTCAGGAAAGTTTGCTGAATTCAGTGTATAGGGTCCTCCCTATCTTTCTATGTTTTGCCCTGGGCTTTTGTTTGTTGTTTTGGAGTTCCCCTGTTTACAGGAGTTTGAATGCCCCCTCTACTTCCCAGGAGACAGACCTCCCTGTTCCAGATGTTTAAAGCAGACAAGCCTTTGCCCCAGACTGCCCGCTTCCATAGTTTCTTTATACTCCATTCATTGTCTCAAGCTGCTTTCACCTAAAGGAAGGGGAAGGGCACACTGGAGAGAAGTTTCCCAAGTCAGTATTTCCCAGCTGAAACAGGGCCAGGGACCCACGAAGTATGCACAGACTGGCTCTAAAGTGTCCTGGGAAAGGGATCAAAAAAGGTACCAAGGGTTTCTTCTATGGCTCCCCAGAGCTGAGCTTTCTTGACCTGCCCAGAAAATGCAGCCCTTCAGCTAACTATCCCCCACAGTCCTTAGGAAGCATACCATCCTTAAGTCTCCTCCACCACCACCTTTTTCTGGGATGGTTTGGAACAATGGCCATCCTCAGAGCCAAAGTCACTAATCAAAAGCTATGATCAGTGATTACCTGTGCCCACCACTGGTCTTGGGGAAGAGGATTTTTATGTCCTTTTCTGTCACCAATGAGCTAGCGAGGGGCTGGACCCCACAGCAGCCTGCCACGAGAGTTGGGGATAGAAGCCAGCAACCACTGCCCAGAGAGAATAAAAATTTATTGAGCTTTACTTAGTTTACCAGCCTCTACTTTCCGTTCTTCCCTGAATGCTGTACATTGTTCTCCTGCCCTCCAGAGTTATAAAGTAGTTGTTTCAGACAGTTCCCACCTGTTTCATAGTTGTTATGGTGAAAGGACTTAGTCCTAGAGCTCCATACTCTGCCATCTTCCCACAATCCTCTCAGAGATTGCTCTTTGATATCAAGGTTATGAATTCTTTATATTAAACCATTTTCTAATCTTTCCTTTTGGTTCCTACAGAAAATCATTTTTAGAATCAGGATGACGGGTTCTGTCCCTTGTTACTCAGAACATTTTCTCTGAGAACTACTAATTGTTTCACATTATTTTATTTTTCTTCTTTGAGCAAGAGGAGCTCTTTCTGGACCAGTACATTCTCCCAGACATAATGTGTATATTACCTTTGGCCCACCCACCATTCATCTGTCTATAGATCTAATAGCTTTATGGGAGAAGCAATTCATAGCAGGTCAATGTGCCTAGTTGCAAAGCTGTATGAAAGGCAATCTGCAAACTGATTTCAGTGTCTAGCAAGCAACTGGCCTACTATATTCATATAAAATATCACTGAATAGTCTCCTACCACACAGTTTCCAGTGTTTTAACTCTCTAAATTTCTCTAAGTAAATGAAATCTGCAAGTCTTATTGTTTAAGTCAGTGAAAACCACAATAATATATAGGGTCATTCTTGCTTCTAGTACAGCACTATTTTTTCAATTTTTAGTATTCACCAGTGCAGAAAGAACTGTGCTGCCACCTGCAGTCTCTTGTACCCCACTCTGACAACCTAAAAAGGAAGGACACAAGCAGTACAAAGGGGTAGCCATGTAAAGTGTTCATTTGTTCAAGACTGTATTTTCAAGCCAGAATGCAGAAGGTGGGAAGGAAACAAAGTGTCTTCCAATTTTTAAGGTTTGCACTGTTTGTGGCAGCAAAATATACATTACTTATCAACCTGATTTCTCAATCCATTTAATCATCCCTAGAGTTAGTGAAAATGCTAATGAAATTCAGAAAAAAAATGTTATCAGCCTTAGTTATCAATAGTGTTTTAGCATTTTTCAGCTTTTAATGTACCTAATATATTTTAGTAAAGTTAAGAAAGGTTCAAAACCAAGCAAGGCTTTGTTTAACATTTTCTATTAAACATGTACATTTGATATGAAATTTAACTTAATACTGAAGCCTATATATTACTATAAAGAATTCTTCACAATGAATTTATCATTCATGTATACAACAACTATATCCAAAGAACTAAATTAGCACAGCACATATTCTTCTTTTACTTAATGCTTTATAAGAGTAAGAAATATTCTCCAGGCTCTGTTAATCACCTCTTCAATTTCTTATTCACAAGCAGCAATAACAACCATTGGGTACTTTATTCACTAAATTCAATCTAGAGTAAATATTTAGTATTATATCAAACCCTCTGATAAACTTGGGAAAAGCATAGTCAAATGCTCCAAAAGCCATTGCCAATTCCTTACATTTAAACATTAAATCCAGCACTAGATTTTACCAGGAAATAATCTGTCTAACCTCAGTCTATCCTGAAATACTTTGTTTTTTAACCTTTTTTTTTTGTCTTTAGTTTTCTTTATTATCCATCGCTTTTTAAATTATTTCTTAATCACAAAAGTAAGATATATGACTTGTAGAAAAATCAGACAATACAGATTAGGCAAAGAGAAAATAAAAGCCATTCTTAACCTCATCACCAGAAATTACTACTGTTTACTCTTTGGAATACTCCCTTACAGACTTCTTCCTATGTTAATTAGACAGATAATTCACATACACACACATATACACATACATAAATAGGATCATATTATACATCCTTTTTTTCACTGAACTTTTTAAGCAAAAAATCTTTTCTCCAACATCATAATTTAGTATGATTCACTTTTACAACATAGCATTGATATAATTCCCTTTCTTCAAGCACATTCTATAAACCAGGGGTTCTTAACCTTTTTTGTTCCACGAACCCCTTTACCCTCCAGGTGAAAACCATAGACCCCTTCTCAGAACGTAGCAGCAGATAGTTTTATGACACTCAACTAGCATCGGGTCTAACAACTACTGTAGTTTCAAAGTATGGATGAGCATAAGCAATTTTTCGAGATATGTGACAACTGTAATGTGATATGAAATGAATACTACTGTAATTTACTGCATACATTCATAAATGAAGGAAATGCTAGATTTCCGTTAGAGGTCAGAGAAAATAAAGATGATACGTTGATTTTTTTCAATTCAAACTTACGGTCTCCTGAAATCTTTCCATGGACCCTTGCTATAAACTGTCATGACACAAATACTGGAACCAACATAGGCTTTAAATAAGTGTTTAAAAATAAAAATAACACAAGCAACAACACTGAATTCTTTTCCATGTGTCCAAACTCTTGTTTGGACATAAATATAGGAAACATACATTATTGTCACTCTGTAGGCAAATGTGTGAGGCTTTTGGCTTTTGGTTTTACATCTTCTATCCTTTTCATTAAATATTTACTGGGCCATTATTTGACTAAACAACTTTTCTTCTAGTGGGTCCTTCCTGGCAGAGATCAGTATAGGATCTATCAGAGAATAGACTGAGTCCTTCCCATCCATCAAAATAACAGAAAATTAACCCATGGATTACGAAGCATCTAAGGACAAGGACATGAACAACAGGGGGAGGGGAATGGAAGGTAGGAAGCACACACCATTGTACTTCCGCCTATGCCTACAGGAAGCAATATTTCCATTTGGTCTTGGGCACAGCCTGTAATTTCACCACCATGGCTGCAGCTGGAATTCCCTTTTAACTATCTCCGTATCCAAGTGAAGACAGGTTTATTTAGAATTAAAAAAAAAAAAAAATTAAAAAAAAAAAACCTGAAAGAGTCATTTTAATTTGCTTCCATGTGAAAAGGGGAGCACTTTTCATAGGGTCCAATAATGATGTTCAGCGGGATATTACACTTCACCATATGGCTAATTTGCACAGCAGGATTTTCTTTCGTTAGAACTGCCCTAAAGATCTGACTACAGACACATGTTTAAGGAACAAGCCCAAGATGCCCCCTACTGCTTAAATCTAGAAACATTCGGGTCCCAGATGTAAAAGCCAATTCAGAGAGTTCCTATGGCAAGGTCATTCAAGAGTCACAGACGTATGTACAACAGCTCCATTTACCTATATTAAGGCTTTAAAAAAATGCCTAAAATTCACGTCACAACATTGACATAACACCTCGGAAAAAAACTACGGGGAAAGAATAACTACTCTGGTAGGTAATTTATTATATAAAAGTAACTTGCCAAATGTCACAATTCTTGATATCAACTCAATTAGCCTACAAAACAAATCTATATAAACTTCTGACCCTTTCTGAAGAGAGCAGAGGCAGTCTGACAAATTAACAAAGCCCTGTTTATTTTTAAGATGGCTCTTATAACCTATGTTTGTCTTGCCATTTCCTCCTTCTGCCATGTCCCAAGCCTGAGCAATAGAAAAGCATTCCCCTCAGGGATGGACAGGGCCCAGAGGACTTAAAAAAAGGAAAAGAAAGAAATCCAATGTCAACCTACTATGCAGAAGTTGAGTCTGTGCTTTTGAAGAAAGTAAACAGGATGATTAACAATCTTGGCCTTTGTAATTAGCTTCCCCCTTCCCAGACATAGTGTTAATTTATTAAATATTTTAACAAAGAGTCTTTTATTATGAGATTCAGTTTGGCTGGCTCCTTTCATAGCATTACCAATTACAACCAATAAAGCTTTAATTGATGATTACTTTTTATAACCTTTGACCCAAGATGATAAACAGTTGTACCTTAAAAGCGAAAGGGTAAACCTCAAAGAGAATGGTGTCTTAATCATGCTTAACAAACCAAACTGCTTAAAATTACAACCTACCTACCTGGCAAAAACAAAAACCCCAGACTTCCCCTATGATTAAGGTAATTGAAGAGGCAAATATTTGAATTTGAATTTCACTTTTAAAATAAGTGTCCTTTTTGTCAGGGAAACCTGAATAACACATATAACTGTGCATCTTAATGTGTTAATTATCCAAAGAATATGATTTAATCCATTGGTAGGCAATTAGCAAGGAAATTTTAATATGTGACATGGTTTTAATGTAAAATAATTGAAATACAATGCATTTTACTGTCAAAAAGTATTAAAAAGTGTCAAAAAGCCCCAACTTTTTAAGTGGGCCCTACAATACCAAAGACAAATATGTTAGCACAAGGAAGTAAACCAAATTATTTTCCCAAAAATGGGACACCAAAAATTCTTAGAGAATTTAGCATCTCCACATAATAAGCAAGGAGAGTCACTCCGTTAACTTCAGTAAACAAAAAGGGGCTTTCATGCATTTTCTCTGAAGAAATATTTCCCAAGGTAACAGCTTTCCAGTTACCATTCAAATGCCCAATTCTACATATGCCAATTTTTAAAGAGCAGTCTCTACTAGTCTAATTCACACATATCAATCTTCCAAACTGCTAAGGTGCTTCACAATTTACAAGTGTACAATTTCCCACACAAATCTCTTAATCTGTTTCATGTTCCCAAAAGGAATAGGGCTTCTGAAAAATTACTAAAGAACCAATAGGAACATGTGACCTTTAAAGTAAATTATATAAATTTTGTAAATTTTATTTAAATGTAAATAAAATAATAACACCTTGTTACAATTCCTACAATCTATTCAGAGAGAGCCAGGCAATGAGAGAGTCTTAACAGTCCTTACAATGGAAAGTATTGGTTTAAACAGAAATGTACAGTATATGATTTTATATATATATAAGGAACTAGGCATCTAGCTTCTAAGTGACTACCCATTACATAAAGAAAATTACTTCCAGGAAACACACGAAATACAAGGCTTGGTCTAAGTACTTTATAATGGAAAGAGCTATACAGGTTATTTTATGATATATAAATGTATATAATAGTTGTTTTATTAAAGACACATGGCTGTTCCTTGTAATTCAAAATCAAATTTGCCACCAAAAACAAAACAAAACAAAACAAAACAAAAAAAAAAACCAGCTCTTAGTATAGTCACATAAGTATTTGGAGAAATATATTATAAGTAAATCTATGATTTTTTTTCTCCACTACTAGACAAGGTACAGAAACAGACAATATCGAATATAAGAATAAAATCTAAGGATAGGCTTTTGGTCAACCAAGATGGCAGTATAAGATATACCACGGTACTGTTTACCCAAAGAATTTTTGAACAACTAGCAAAAACTGGCAGAGCCATCTTCCTCAAAATTCCAGGAAAAAGTTAAAGGGCTGAGGTAACTGGTCAAGTGCCTGATCAAGAAAACGCAGCTTTAAAAAATGGTAGGAGAAGCTTCTGGCGCCTTGGCTGGCCCCTCCTCCAACAGTTCCTACAGGCTGTGGAGCCAGCCTGCATTCCTATTGTAGGTCTCTGGCCCTGTTTTGCTATACACATACTGGGGTGTCTGTATGCCCCTCCCAATTTCTTTAGTGACTGCCTGAAAGAGGGAACCAGGAAACTCTTCTCCAGGTAGCCCTTCCAGAACTTGCCCTGCAGGCAGAAGCAACTAGCAGACAGCTAAAGCAGTATAATAAACAATTAAGTCTAAACCAATGTGGGCAAAGGATTATCTGCTTTAAGTCATACAGCAGAATATCCAAGAGAGGGGAGAATCTCTATTTCATAGGTTGTATGGAGGGCATTTAAATTCACGTAAAATGGGGGAATTCCTAAGGCCATGAGCAAGTACAAGCCCAAAACAAGACACAGACTCAGGAAAGACAGAGAACACTGAACTTCACATCCACTTTAAGCTTACCTTCTTGATATAAGATCTAAATTCTGATGGAAAGCACCAGCCAAAGCAGAAAGTATTTGCAAAGACTGTGAAAGTTGTCTTTTGCCTTGCGTTGATTGTGTTTGGTACCAACTTGTATTCAAGGAGCTCAGTAATAAAACTAGCTAATTCAGACTTAGAAAACAGACAGCTCAGGGACTAAATCCCAGAGTTAACACTCAGGAATATTAAAATACACAGTGAGCAACAAAAGAGATCAAGAAAAACAAAGGAACAGGAAATGATAGCCTATCCAAAGGAAAAAGGTAAAAATCCAGAAACCACCACCACCACCACCACCACCACCACCACCAACAACAACAACAATAAAAAAACAGATGGACACTATATATTAATAAAAGGGGTAATCTATCAAGAAGAAAGAACAATCATAAACATTTATGCACCTAACCAGGGCACCTCAAAATACATGAGGCAAACACTGGAAAAACTAAGTGGAGAAATAGATGC
>PVKH010044607.1:0-10593 GCA_004027955.1 Chaetophractus vellerosus | reverse complement strand
ATTGTTGCTGTAATATAGGTAAAATCAATATGCATGTTAACTGTGTATCATATGAGCATGCTAAAGTAATTTGTTAGTTTTAATAGATTTTTTAATATCCTGGACTTTTCTAAACAATCATAGCATCTATGAATAGAAACAATTTAGTATGTGATCTTTCTGCCTTTTATTGCTTTTTCTTAACTTAATGCAATGGCTAAGGATCCCAGTACAATGTTGAGTAGAAGTGAAATTTGGCATCCTTTCTTTATTTCTAATCTTATAGGGAAAATTTATCAGTTGGCACTACGTACGATGTTATCTCTCAGCATTTTTAGGTGCCCTTTTAATTTGAAAAATTCCTAAAGTTTCTAGTTTATTGGGTATTTTTACCATGAATTCGTTTGTTGAACTTTATCAAAAGCTTTTTCTGCATCTAATGAAATGATTATAATGGTTTTATACTTTATTCTGCTAAAATAGTGAATTGCAATAATTGCTTTTTGAATGTTGTCAACCTTGTATTCTTGGGATTAGCCCAACTTTTTGATGTATTATTCCTTTTATACATTGTTGAATCCAAATTTAATATTATTTAAAGGCTGTTGCATCTATAGTCATCTATATTCATGTGATATATTCTTCTATACATAGTAATCTGTCACATCAATTGACTCTTCCCTTCATAAAAGATTTCTCTATAGCATGCAATGCTGTTTGATAGCATTTTTCCCAAAGTAGAACTTCTTTCAAAATTGGAGTAAATACTCTCAGATCCTGCTGCTACTTTATCAACTAAGTTAATGCAATATTTTAAATCCTTTGTTGTCATTGCAACAGTGTTCACAGCATCTTCATCAGGAGTAGATTCCATCTCAAGAAACGCCTTTCCCCCCCCATCCATATGAAGCAATTCCTCATCCATTAAAGTTTTAGGGAAGTGGATGTGGCTCAAGTGATTGGACTCCCATCTACCATATAGGAGATCCATGGTTTGATACCCAGGACCTCTTGGTGAAAGGCAAGCTAGCCTGCATGGTGAGCTGGCCCAGCAAGATGACACAACACAAAGAGACACAGAAGAGATACAACAAGAGACACAGCAAACCAGGAAGCTGAGGTGGCACAATAGATTGAGCATCTGTCTCCCACTCCAGGAGGTCCCAGCATCAGTTCCTGGTGCTGCCTAAAGAGAAGACAAGCAGATACAGAGAACAGACAGAGAGGGCAAAAACAATGGGGGCAGGGGGGATAAATAAATAAATAAATGAATCTTTTAAAAAAAAGTTTTATCACGAGATTGCAGAAATACAGTCACATCTTCAGGCTCCACATCTAATTCTAGTTCTCTTGCTGTTTCTACCACATCTGCACTTAATTTCTCCACTGACGTCTTGAACCCCTCAAAGTCATCCATGATGGTTAGAATCAACTTCTTCCAAACTCTTGCTAATGTCGATATTTTGACATCCTCCCATGAATCACAGTGTTATCAATGGCATCTAGAATGGTGAATCCCTCCCAGAGGTTTACAATTTACTTTGCCCAGATCCATCAGCAGAATCACTATCTATGGCAGCTACAGCCTTATGAAATTTATTTATTCAATAATAAGACTTGAAAGTCAAAATGACTCCTTGATCCATGGACTGCAGAATGGGTGTTGTGTTAGCAGGTATAAAAACGTTAATCTCATTGTACATTTTCATCAGAGTTCCTAGGTGACCAGGTGCATTTTCAATGAGCAGTAGTATTTTGAAAGGAATCTTTTTTTTTCCTGAGTAGTAGATCTCAACAGTGGGCTTAAAATATTCAGTAAACCATATTGTTAACAGATGTGCTGTCATCCAGGATTTGTTGTTCCATATATAGAACACAGGCAAAGTAGATTTTAGCATCATACAAAGGCCCTAGGATTTTCAGAATAGTAAATAAGCATCGGTTTCAACATAAAGTCACCAGTTGCCCTAGCCTGTAACAAGGGAGTCAACCAGTCCTTTGAAGCTTTGAAGCCAGATAATGACTTCTCTCCACCTATGAAAGTCCTAGATGGCATCTTCTTCCAATACAAGGCTGTTTGGTCTACATTGAAAATCTGTTGTTTAATGTGGCCACTTCATTAATTATCTTAGTTAGATCTTTTGCATTACTTGTTGCAGCTTCTACATCAGCACTAGCTGCTTCACTTTGTAACTTTATGCTATGGAGTTGGCTTCTTTCCTTAAACCTCATGAACCAACCTCTGCTAGCTTCAACTTTTTCTTCTTCAGCTTCCATACCTCTCTCAGCTTTCAAAGAACTGAAAAGACTTAGGACCTTGTTCTGATTAGGCTTTGGCTTAAGGGAATTTTGTGGCTGATTTGATCTTCTATTCAGAGCACTAAAACTTTCTCCACATCAGCCATATGGCTGTTCACTTTCTTATCATTTTTGTGTTCACTGAAGTAGCACTTTTCCTTTGCATTCACAACTTGGCTGACTGTTTCGTGTGAAAGGCCTAGCTTTTGGCCTATTTCAGCTTCCAATATGCCTTTTTCACTGAATCTAATCATTTCTAGCTTTTGATTTAAAGTGAGAAATCTGGGACTCTTCCTTTTCCTTTAACACTTAGAGTCCATTAGAAAGTTATTAATTGGCCCAATTTCAAAATTGTTGTGTCGCAGGGAATAAGGAGGCCCACAGAGATGGAGAGAGACGGGGAAAGAGCCAGTCAGTGGAGTAGTCAGAACACACAACATTTTTCAATTGTTTGCCGTCTTATATGGGCGTAGTCCATGGCGCCCAAAGCAATTATAATAGTAAGATCAAAAATCACAGATCACCATAACAGAGATAATAAAAATGAAAAAGTTTAAAATATTATGAGAATTACCAAAATGTGACACAGAGACATTTTTAGCACATGCTGTTGGAAAAATGGCGCTGATAGACTTGCTCAACACAGAGTTGCCACAACATTCAATTTCTAAAAAACACAATATCTGCAAAGCACTATAAAGGGAAGTGCAATAAAATGATGTGTGACTACATATCCATACAAAAGAAGATTATTCAGCAATAAAGAATAACGAAAACTGATAAAGGCTACAACATGTATGAACCTTGACAACATTATGCTAAGTGAAAGAAGTCAGTCCCAAAAGACTACACATTATATGATTCAACTTATAGAAAATATCTTGAATAGGCAAATCTATAGAGATGGTAAGTAGTCCTGTGGTTACCTTGGGCTAAGGATGAAAATGGAGATTAACTATAAATGAGCATTTGGGATCTTATTGTTGTGATAATAATGTTCTAAAACTGGACTATGTTGATGGTTTTTCAGCTCAGTAAATTCACTGAAAATCATTGAATTATATACTTAATAATGGGTGAGTTTTAAAGTTTGTACATTATATATCAATAAAGATGTCGTTGTTTTAAGATACAATTCATTCTCTACAGGAAAAAAAAAAAAACAAAAAACCGGCATCAGGCCAGATTTGATGTGTAGGACAGTTTGCTGACTCTTGTCTGATTTAAAAGAACCAATTTTTTTTTTTTTCAGTCCCTAAGAGAGACGGCGCAGGCCTCAGCTTATTTGGACGACTTAACCCAAAACATGGCTATCAGACCAAATCATGCAATTTATATCAACGATATGAATGACAAAATAAAAAAGAAGAATTGAAGCGATCCCTGTGTGCCCTGTTTTCTCAGTTTGGCCATGTGGTAGATATTGTCGCTTTAAAGACTTTGAAGATATGGGGGCAAGCCTTCGTTATATTTAAGGAACTGGGCTCATCCACAAAAGCTTTGAGACAGTTACAAGGATTTCCATTTTATGGTAAACCAATGCGAATCCAGTATGCGAAAACAGATTCTGATATAATGTCTAAAATGCATGGCACATTTGCTGACAAAGAAAAGAAAAAAGAAAAGAAAAGAAAAAAGAAAAGAAAAGAAAAGGAAAAAGCCAAAACTGTGGAACAGACTGCAACAACTGCAAACAAAAAGCCTGGTCTGGGAACACCAAATTCAGCTAATACCCAAGGAAACACTACACCAAATCCTCAGGTTCCTGATTACCCTCCAAACTATATTTTATTCCTTAATAATTTACCAGAAGAAACTAATGAGATGATGTTATCCATGCTGTTTAATCGGTTCCCTGGTTTCAAGGAAGTCCGTTTGGTATCTGGAAGACATGATACTGCTTTTGTTGAATTTGAAAATGATGGGCAGGCTGGAGCTGCCAGGGAAGCTTTACAAGGTTTTAAGATCACACCATCCCATGCCATGAAGATCACCTATGCCAAGAAATAACACTTGGGACAGTCTTCTTTAAAGGACTTGGTCTTATTTATAGTGTTTGTTTTGATAATATTGGTCAGGCCATTTTTAATAGTTGGGGGTGGAGCATAATGAAAGCCGAATTTTTGTGAAGGACTTAAAAAATTACCTGGTCTTTTCTTTAGCTATACTGAGCTGTGAAATACAAAGGCCTTAATTTTGTACAATAAACTTTTGTTTTTTTAAAAAAATAAAAATAAAAGAACCAATTTTAGGAGTTAATTATCTCTATTGTTTCTGTTTCCTCTATCACTGGCATCTACTCATCTTTATTATTTCATCTTTTGCACTTCATTCGGGTTTACTTTTTTTCCTAGTTTCTTAAGGTAGAACTTCAGGTTATTGATGTATAGATATTTATTATTTTCTAATTCAAATACTGAAAGCTATATATTTTCATCTAAGCACTGTCTTATTAGTATCCCTCAAATTCTCATTTTCATTCAGTTAAAATATTTTCTAATTTCCCTTGTGTTTTGGTCTTTGTCCCCAAAATTATTCAGAAGTTTGTCGCTCAATTTCTAGGTATTTAGGATTTTTCTATTTATTATTATTGATTCTTAATTTAATTATATTGTTTTCAGAAAATATATTTTGAATGGTTTCAATCATTTAAAATTTTTTAAGACTTGTCTTATGTCCCTGCATATGTCATATCTTAGTGCATGTAGCACATGCACTGGAAAAGAAAATGTATTCTGCAGTTGTGCGATGTGGTGTTCTGTAAATATCAGTCACATAAAGAGAGTTGATAGTGTTCGGATCTTTCATGATTTTTTGTCTAATCATTTTGTCAATTACTGAGAAAGGCTGTTAAAATCTTTTATTATATTTGTGGTATTGTCTATTTTCTTCCTTTAATTCAATGAATTTTTTCTTCATGTATTTTGAAAAGCCTTTTTTAGGCTCATATACATTTATAATTGATATGTGTCAGGGATGAATTTTGTGTCTTTTTATTATAAAATATTTCTTATCTCCAGTAGCAGTCTTTGTCGTGAAGTCTATTTCATCTAATAGTTGAATAGCTACTTTATCTTCTTCTTCTTCTTCTTTTTTTTTTTAAAGATTTATTTTTTATTTATTACATTCCCCCTCCCCCCCTCCCTTTCTGCTTGCTCTTGCTGTGTGTCCATTCTTGTGTTCCTCTCTGTCCGCTTTGTCTCCCCCTGTTGCGGCGACGCGCCGAGACCGGTCACCACGCAGGCGCTTTGCCCTG
This sequence comes from Chaetophractus vellerosus, assembly GCA_004027955.1. NCBI lineage: Eukaryota > Metazoa > Chordata > Mammalia > Cingulata > Chlamyphoridae > Chaetophractus > Chaetophractus vellerosus. The sequence continues at coordinate 5,060 of PVKH010044607.1, read as the reverse complement.
CTTGTGGGCGGCTTCTGCTTCCATTCACGGCCGGCTCTGCTTCAGTTCGCGGGTGGCTGGCTGTGCTCCATTTGCGGGCGACCTGCCCTGCCCGTGGCGGCTTTGCCCTGTCCGTGGCAGCTTTTTGCCCTGCCCACGGTGGCTCCGGCCTGCCCATGGCGGCTTGCCCTCTCAAGGCAGTCTGCTCGCTAGGAGAGGACCCCGGGAACCAAACCCGGGGCCTCCCATGTGGTATACCGGCACCCTATCCACTGGGCTATGCGGCCGGCCCTTTATCTTCTTCTTATGCTTATGATTGCATGGTATAACTTTCATTTACTTTCAACTTGTCTGTGCTTTAATATTTAAAGATGTCTGTTGTAAGCAGCTTTTTCTCCAGTTTATCAATCTCTGCATTTTAATTGGTGTGTTTAGCCATTAACATTCAATTCAATTGTTTATGTAGTTATAATTGTCTGTCTTATTATTTTCTGTCACTTGTGTTTTTTATTTCTGTTTCCTCTTTCTTATATTTTTTATGTTTCTGTTTTTTTTTAGTATCATAATTTAATTTATCTATTAGCTTTTTGGGTATATCTTTTTGTATAATGTTTTTAGTGGGTTCTCTAAGGATTATAATATACATACATAAACTTCTTCATTCTAGAGTTAATATTGTACCACATTATATAAAATGTGAAAATCTTGCAGTCTTTTCGGTCCCTTCTTGCCAATGATCTTTACATTATAGTCAATGTATATTTATATCTACCTGCTTTGAAAATCCAACCAGACAATGTTACAATATTTGCTATCAACAGAATTACATATTTTAAAGAACCTAAATGGAAAAAATAGTCTTCTATCTTTACCCAGATATTTACCATTTATTTTGTTCTTCCTTTATTCCTGAAGATCCAAGTTCATCTCTGGTATCAATTTCCTTCCACTTCAAGAACTTCCTTTAGTATTTTAGTGCTGCATTCTTTTACTTTCCTACATCTCAGGCTATCGTTGGTTTGTCTTCATTTTTTTGATGGCTGTTTTCACTGGATATATACTTTGGGGTTGACAATTCTTTTCTTATAGCACTTTAAAGATGGCCCACTTTCTTCTGGCCTTCCTAGTTTCTGGTGAGAAATTTGTGATCATTTAAATCATTGTTCCCTTGTATATAATGTGTAATTTTGTAACTGCTTTCAAGATTTTTATATATCTTTGGTTTACAGTTTCATTATGATGTGTCTGGGCTTGCATTGGGGATTGAATCATACTCCCACAAAAGGCATGTTCAGGTCTCAACCTCGGGTCCTATGGGTGTGAACCCATCTATAAATAGAACCTTTGAAGATGTATTAGTTAAGGCACGGCCAAACAGAAAGAGGGTGGATCTTAATTCAATATGACTTAAGTCCTTATAAGCAAAGGAAATTGGGCACAGAGAAGCCATAGGAAGCAGCCAGAAGCTGGAAGTAAGCAGAACCCAGAAGAGAAAGGAGAAGATGCCACTGTGTGCATTGCTATGTGATGCAAAGTCAAGGAATTCTAGTGTGTTGGCCAGCCAGAAAATACTAACACTGGGAGGAATCAAGCCTTCTAGCCTCTTAAACCATGAGTCAAGAACTTCCTCTTATTAATTCATCCTATCATATGGTATTTGTTTTAGCAGTTAAGAAACTAAAACAGCATTGTTTGTTTAGTTGGTTGGTTATACATTGTTTGGGGCTCAATGAGCTTCTTAAATCTGTACAATTATGTCTGTCACTATATTTGGGAATTTTTAGCAATTATTTCTTCTGCTGCAATCTTTTTCTCTTCTTCTGCCACCCCAATGACATATAGTTTAGAACCTTTGATATTTTCAGACATATCCCTGAGGTACTGTAATTCGTTTTCAAGCCTTTTTTTCTTTCTTTTTCAGATTGGATAGTTAAGTTTCTCTTCGTCTATCTTTAAGTTTGTTAACTTTCATCTGTCATTTTCCTGCTTTCCTTGAAACTTTCTATGAAATTTTTAATTTTGGAAATTGTATTTTTTAAGGCTAACATTTCTATTCAGTTCATTTTTGTGGGTTCTATTTCTCTGCAAGAAATTCTCTCATTCCATTTCTTTCAAGTGGGTTTTCCTTTACTTCATGGAGAATCATTTTTAAGGGTTGTGATCAGCTGCAGACATAGACTGTTTTGGGTTCATGCCACCATGCCAGACCTAGAACCTACATACACTTTTCTTATAAAGCTTATTCTTAAATATTTTGTATTTATTGTTAATATAAATGGGTTTTCTCTTTCATTATGTCTTCTGATTATTGCTTGTATATTCAAAGATTATTTGCATAAATTAATTTTGTAACTTGCTGCCTCATTAAATTATTTCATTACTTGTGCTAGTTTTATCATTGATTCTTATGAGTTTTATGGATATTTTATCATAGTTTCTTCAAATAGATGTAAGTTTCCTTGTCCTTTTAATTCCTCTAATTATTTTCTTTTGTCTAATTGTATGGGTTAATAACTGTAATATATTGTTAAATAATGGAAGAGATAGTCAGTATCTTTAATTTATTCCTGACCTTAGTGGGACTACTTCCCTATTAAGTAAAAATAAGATTGTAGAACTGAGTTTTATATATATATTTAATGTTAAAGAAGAATCCATTTCTATTTTATTGTGTGTGCATTATTTAATCAAGGATAGATGTTGAGTTTGTGAGATCATTTTAATTGTCTATAGAAATAATCATATATCATTTCTCCTTAGATATTAATGGTAGCACACTAATATTAATGAATTTCTGATATCAAAACATCTTGGGATAAATAATTGATTATGGTGTATTTTATTAATATACCACTGAAATCTGTTGGCTGAAGTAAGACTGGTTTTTAGTTTTCTTTTTATGCTTTGTGTAATTTAGACACCAATGCTTTATTTGCTTCATGGAAGTAATTTGGAAGTTTACCTCCTTTTTCTGTCTTCTGGAGAAAGGCTATCAAAATATCCCTAAGAAATTATCTGGACTTGGTGCTCCTGGTGGGGGAAATTCTTTGATATTCTGCTGATTTTTCCTTTGAAAATTTGTCTGTTAAAAGTCTTTTATCTCTACTAAGGTCAATTTTGGTATATTATATTTTACCAGGGAACTATCAGTTTTATTTAGCTTTTCAAATGTATTTGCATAGTGACATGCAAAGTGTCTATCATGACTTATAAAATTTACTCTGTTTCAAAAGTTATTTCCCCAAAGTCATTTCTTATTTTATATTTCTGTCTTTTCTCCTTTTTCCGAGGTAGAGTAGCTAGGGGATTGCCTATTTTGTTCATATTTTTGCAAAAATCAGCATTTTGATTTATTTATTACTTTTACCATTTCTCTGCTTCCTACTTAATTTCTGCTTTTATATTATGAGATGTCTTCCTTTCACTGTTTTTTACCCTACTCTTTTGGGTTGGGAATTTATTTCATTTATTTTCTGTTTATATTTTTATTGATGTGTCATAACTGTGTAGGACTATGCATATTCCTCTGATCACTGTTTAAATTGAATCTCATAAATTTGCTAGGAAGAATTCATGAATAGGATATTTTTTGAGTTTTTGTCTATAGCAAACTATTTTTCTATAAGCTTAATACTTATAAGAAAGCTTGCTGGATGCAATAATCTTGGCTCACATATTTTTTTTTACTTGAGTTTCTTGAATTTGTTCTTCTACTATTTCCTTGATTTGTATATTGCGTTCAGATTTTTTTTCCTTTGTAAGTGACTTGGCCTTTTTTGCTCGAAGCTGAGAAGATTGCTTCATGTCTTTAATATCTAATGGTTTTATTAGACTATGTCTTGGATTTGATGCTTTGAGGACAATTTCCCAGGTACATAATGGGATATTTCTGTACATAGGTCCAGGTTTTCTTTTATCTACAGAAAATTTTCTTGGATTATAGTTTAAATATTAGTTCTCTTGTTGAATTATTTCTTTCCTTTTTCAGAAATCATATCTTCGATATCATTTTCTCTGATACTTTTATATAATTTTAAATTTTTTGTTTTCATTTTCTTGGAATTTTTCACTTATTCACTTAATTCTCATTATTAATTTTCAGTGAAATCCATTTTCTCTCGAGTACTTTGAAATTATTCTTCCTATCTAAAATGATTTTGCATTTTCCTTCAATTTCTATCCTAGGCTCCATACATTCCTTTTCATATATTAGGTTATATGTTCATTTAATTCTACTTTTCTGGTTTAATTTTTTTTCTTAACTGCAAATACTTGTGTAAAGATATTTAATTCAGTGTGGACAGTTGTGTAACAGATTTCCTCTCTTTTATAGGTGGTCTTTGGGGGAGAAATTTCATCAGCAGAAATGTATTACTTATTTTTTTAATTACAGTTTTGTATAGATGCTATAAGTCATTTTCTGTTCATTCTGCAATGTCTTATTCTTCTTGATCAGCCATTATGTGCAGGGAGAAGTGTTTGGGGGATATTACTGGTTTCTTGTTTTAAGAGAGCTTTTTTTTTTCTGTTGGTATGGTGATACAAAATTAATGGTACATAAATTTAAATATAGCTGATGTGTTTTCTAATTTTAGGATTGTTTTGTTGCTATAGGAGCCCTGTTTTCCAAAGCTGGTTTCCTTCTTTCTCTTTATCACTAGTCTCCAAGGTGCCTCTTGCTCTTAGTTGCCTCCTCATCCCCAGGAATTGTATCTTACTAAGCTTGTCATAAGTTATCCTTCACCCTAAAGCCTCATCTTTTTTTATTATATTTTTTATTTTTTAAAGATACTTAGGGGCCCGGCTAGATAGCTCAATGGATAAAGAGCTCGCCGGTGTACCACATGGAAGGCCCCAGGTTCGGTTCCCGGGGACCTCTCCGAGCGGGCAGACAGCCTTGAGAAAGGCAAGCTGCCGTGGGCGGGGCAGAGCCGCTGTGGGCAAGGCAAAAAGCCACCACGGGCAGGGCGGAGCCCCCACGGGCATGGCAAAGTCACCCGTGAAAAGCGGAGCTGCCGCCTGCGAACTGCAGAAGCCGAGCAGCCCGCAAAAAACATGGAGGACTGCTGCCCGCAAAACAT
>PVKH010044606.1:0-10592 GCA_004027955.1 Chaetophractus vellerosus | reverse complement strand
GCCATTACTGCAGCCTCCCCTAACTGGTCAACCATACGGAAAAAGCCGAGCCTCAGCGTCGTCATTTTATTATAATTTAAAATGTAATTATAAAGGGCTGCTTCGAATGTAAACATCTCTCTTAAACACATGAAAGGGGATTCTAAATTTAAGAAGCCCGACTCAGCAGGTAAATATTTCAGCTCAACGCTCTTCCTGTCATCAGAAATCCTAGATTCAAAGAAGGGCATTTTACAGTAAAACGCTGGTCCTGGAAGGAGAAAATCAAAGGCATTCTTGATGACGTTCTTCTTTTTTTAATCACAAGGGAAAACTCTATTGCTTCTTTAAAAAAGGAATTGTTTGGCCTTTTGACTGTGTACCTGTCACACACGTGTTTCATAACCATCACGACCAGCCTCGTTTTAAAGTAAAAAGGCTGCCTCTGCGGGCACATCTCGGTTCAGAAAACCTCTTGGCCGCTGGCCTCAGCTGTAATTTGCTGAGGTGCCCCACTCGGCCGTCTACACAGGCTTCTGAAAACAAGGAGGATCTGACTCGAACAAGAAGTCTCCCACTACGCCCATCTTGTTAATTCTGACAGTAAGACTACACTGCATTTTTACTTGTGAACCAAAAAAGGAGAAGTAAACAAAAATCTGTGCTCGGGGGTTTCTCTCCCCAATGTCACAAGAATTCATTCTTTTCCACGGTTTCAATTTCACCAATTCTACCCGTGGCCTCGGAGGCTGTCGTGGACACCCCAAAAAAGAGCTCTCTTTACAGCATTATTGGGGGGCAGCTGAACGCAGAAGGTGAAATGGGCCACGGCCGAGAGATTTGGGCATTTAAACAAACAAAACAAGATGCGAGATGGCGGTTTTAAAAAACAAAACCTCATTTCAGAAGCCAAATAGTGTCTACCACAGTCTTCTGAGGAAGGGGGAGCAGGGGCTGATGCAAAGCCCTCCCTCGTCTGTCATCCTCTGGCCGTCTCCCCAGGGCACCCAGGCTGAAGATGCAGGGGGCAGCAGCCCTGGGCTCCCGCAGCTCTCACCACCAGCCCGGGCACAATCCCCCCACCCCAAATCCCCAACAAGCCAGGACCGGGCACCTTGCTGGCTATGCTGAAGTTGAGATTTCTGCAGGAACTGCTCCATAAGAAACATGCCCCGGGAAACTACCCACGGTGGTGCTGACGGGAGGAAGGGAGGTGGTACCCAGTTAAGCCATGGTGTGAAACTGTCCACTCCCTTAACACAGAAAATACTTACCAAGCGCCAAGTCTGTGCCAGGCTGTCACGAGTTACAGGAGCAGCGGCCTGGGCGGCTGCTGGAGGCCTGTGCGTGGCTCTGCCAGGCCAGGCCACGCGGCCAGGGGTAAATGGATTTGGGTGAAGAACGCTGGAAAATCACAAATACTGGCTAAAACAGCCCTCTCGACAGCCCCCAGGCTCCTCTGAGGACAGGCCTGTCCTCTTCCAGGCCCCGTTTGTCCTTCCATCCTGTGACCCAGCTAGTAGACAAAGGCCTGAGGACGGCCGACCCAGCCTGCGGTCCGAGGCAGGCGGCCGACAGGGTGCGTGTGGATGGTGCCCTTGCAGCCTTTCAAAAGAACTCGCAGCAAGGGAAGAAAATAAACTTCTGGAAGTTTAAACTCCACTCAGTGAAGGAAGCCAGAGGTCCTCACCGAAATTCCCTGATAACTGTGAGCCAGGAAACGGTCTCTTCTCTTCTAGAAATCTCCGTCCCTGGCTAAGTTCTCAAGGCCTGCCGTACCCCGTCCCATTCCAGCCGACGGAACCCTGGTCAGCCCCGAAAATAAATATTTCATATAAAAGCTCCATTGTCGCTGTTTGGAGACAATTGTTTCTTTTTCTCCCTCCTCGGCCCCTTCACATCAGAAAGCACTACTGAGGCCGTTTAGAATTCTTTCTTGTTCTAACAAGACGTGATGAGAAAGAGCAATCTTGCTGGGTCTTCCCGAACGACCAGCTAAGAGGTAAAATTCTCCCCAAGCAAGGATTTTTGTCAGTGGATGCTTTGCATCAGGCCAAAGAACAATCAGCCCGTCGGAGCGAGGGCGACCGCCTACCCAGACGCCATCCCCACTTCCAGCCAGGACGCTGGCGGCCAGCATGGCCACTCTAGGGAAGGCCGAGGACACGAGCCAGACGCCAGGACCAGCACCCAGGGGCAATTCCGGTCTCCCGAGGCGCTGTCCTGCCAGGTTGTCCTTCCCTGGGAGACGGGGGACCCTCCGTCAGCACATCCCGGCCCCCGGCGGCACCCTGGTCTCCTGTACCCGATGTGAGCTACCAGACGCTCGCAGGCGACACGTTCCACAGAGCACCGTGGCAGGGCACACCCAGTGCGCCTCTCCAATCCCACCACGGCTCCCTCTGGCTCGAGGGGGCGAGGCGCATACGCTCCGTCAGGCCCTTTCCAGTGACAGCAAAATTGGGTTCCCAGGTTCTTAGAAACTCAGAAACGCAACAGCAACTACAACCAAAGTAACGGCCGTTGAGGACAATTAACAATTACGAGGGCGGCAGCCGCTCTGGGTGCCCCCACCGGGTGCCGAGGGCCGTGCTTTGTGGAAGTAATGCCACCTGTACCCTCCCATCCACCGTGCAGGGTTCTCAGACCTGCCCTAGCGCTCGGGGCACAGGCTCAGACAGCGGACGTGACCTGCCCAGGGGCTCTGACGCCGTCACCTGGACGCGAGCTAGGACACCCAGCTTCTCCCCAGGCCCACTGACGCCCCCTCAGTCAGGGGCAACACAAACCCAAACGGAACGTGGCTCTGAGCTGTCCGTCCCCTGCTCTGAACGGCCTCTCTTCCCAAACGCACCTCACTGCAGGTACGATGCCTGCCCCCGAGGTTTCCCCGGACACAAGCAGGCACCCTCCGTGGCACAGCACAGCCCCCCACCGCCCGCCCCTCCAGTCAGGCCTCGTCCCATGCCAAGTGGGACAGGCCCCGCGGCCCTCCAGGCGCACACAAAGAGTCGGGCCTGGCCGCTGCACGGCCCACCACAACGAGCACGGGCAGCTGGCGGCACACCCGCTCGGGCGGCGAGCGTGAGGCCCTGCGGAGGGTCCCGGGCCGCGGAGGGCTCAGGCGCTGGGCATGCCAAGACCCCAGCCCAGGCGAGGGGCCGCCCCTGCTTTAAAACAAAAACAAAAACAAAGCCAGGACCCCAGCCCACACCACGGTGTGCGAGACCCTGCCTCCCTCTTCATCACGTTCATTATATTAAATTCAGGAGTGATTAAAAAGAAAAAAGCAAGCTTCAGTTTCATTTTCTGGGCCTCCTCTTTTTTGTTCGTGTCCTCAAAATTAAATTTTGCAGGGTGGGGATATGGCATCACAGTAAGAAGCCCTTGAGGGAACCCTGATTCTCCATTTGAACGGAGCTGGCTCCAAGGAGCACGGGCACAGGCAGGGGCAGGCCGGGCCGAGGCAGGGCCTCCACCCCAGGGGCCGGCCCCGAGCCCACAAGCCGGGCACGGCCCCCGTGTGAGGGCGCACACAGGCTCTCTGGAGTCTTGACGAATACCAGCCCTCGGCTAAGGGGCCCTGGAGTGGCTTCTCTCATGCTTGGGCTATGGGCCATGGCGAAGGAGCGATGGAAGCCCCTTGTTTTGGGACCCACTTTAACCCCAGGGCACGCCAACAGCTTCACCAGCAGACCAGGCCATCCAGCCCATTGGCTCAGTGTCGCCGGCCGCCTGCAAACCTGGGAGGCCACGTCGCCAGCAGTCTACAGGCGAGGCCCCGATGGAAATGGAGCTTCTTGTAATTCATCTCGGCACCGCCAATGCTGAGCAGCAGCTCGCCTTTGGCAGCTGCACCCCCATTTCTGAGGGCACCCCCGAATGTCCCACCCCAAGCTTCACATCTACTAACAGGCTCTGATAAAGTCATCAATAAAAATTCAAAACCAGGAGAGGAAAGCAGGCAGGCAGAACAAGACAGCGCCGGCTGGTTCTGCACATCCAGAAACAAAACTTTCAGCCTCTGGGCCATAGCTGGCCGGACCCCACTGAAAGGGTCCCCTTGTTCCTGGGGTACTTCCACATGGGGAAGGGGAGGCATCCCAGGGGGGCGGAGGCGTGCAGCAGGCCTGGGCAACTATGCCTTAATCCATATTCCCGGAATCCCAGAGACACAGCCTCCAGGTGCAACAGCTTACCACTCTGGGGTGTTACGGAAACAGTCATCCCCACCCCACTATTTTGTGGCCAAAGCATCCGAGGAGGTCATCCAAACCACATCCACCAGGCAGGAGAATGGAGAGGAAATTGCACCCCGGATACGATCCCATTAAAAGCAGGCTTAACCCACCCCCACCCCCATCCCAGTCACGGTTTCATTTTAACCCGGGATGGTAACGAATACACATTTTGAAATCCCAAAGAGCTAGAAGCGAGGGACTGAAATAAAATGAAGATACCACTGGATTGCAGAGAAAGCCTCAGCTTTCCAAACCCAACTCCGAAGAAATTAATTTTAGCGTTACCTTTAAACCCTGTAATTACGGCAAGCGAACATTCCTTCACCCCTCTCTTGCTCTCCACAAAGTCCCCGGGGCCGCTGGCCAGGCCTGCGTGTGAGCCACCTATAAAGGGGATTTATGACGAAAAGTTAGGAGTTGTTTTCCGTTTTATGCCACCATAAACAACAGCTTCGACACAAGGGCCTCTCGCTCATTTGCTCCAGCGTTCAACACCTGACCAGGGTGGCCCCAAATCGGCTCTCTCTAAACGGGGGCCCAGCAGAGAAAAACAAGCAAGGCAGGTTTCAGAGGCGAACGAAAGGTTTCCATTTTTTCAAGAAAGAACTGCAGCTTCCAAACAGCCTTTCCGAAGCCATCTAACCTAAAGGCAGAAGGTCTCTTCTCTTCCACCCATTGTGCTTAAGGTGCGGGCTGAAGCAAACGTCTCTCAAAGGGCCCGCACACCTGAGCCGCGAAGCTGCGGCTCTCCAGGGAACCCTCCCCCGCCCCCAGGTTCCAGGGTTTTGGTGCCGGCCGCGGAGCCCCGGCAGGCTGGTGCGGTTTCAGGCTCAGCAGAAGCGGCTTCGCATCGCTCGAAGGCCTGCTCTCCAGAAGCCGACTCCTCTCAGAAGCCCCTTCATGAATGTTTAAACACCCACTAAGCGAGAAAGGCACTTACGGTCCTCACGCGCCTCGCCTTGAACCCGATCGTGACCTGCGGCCGCGCGGGTCGCCGGCGCTGCCCTTTCCAGAGGGGCGCGCAGGGAGGCTGCCAGCGCCGCGCCGACGTGCCGGGCTGCGCAGGGTCCCCCCGGGCCAAGCGGCCCGAATCGCTGCGTCCAGACGCCTCCTTCCCTCACGCGTCAAAACGGCAACGAGCAAAGCGGGGCGAGTCCCCGTAAGTCTTCGCGAGGCGAGCGGGCTCCCGGGACCGCGGGCTGGCGGAGCGCACGGCCCGGCCCCGGGGTCCCCGGGTGGCCGTGCGCCGCCGCCGCCTCCGCTCCTTTTCGCTCGGGACTCGGGCTGCCCGCTGGTGAACGCCGCAGGAACCCGCGGCGCAGCTCCCGCGTCGGGACGAACGCCGCCGCCGCCGCCGCGCTGGACCTTTGTCCCGGACGAGGACGAAAACGAAAGCGCGCCGGGGGCGCCCACACCCTGCCGCGGAGGGCCCGGCCCGGCACGCCCCGCGAGTTCCTCCAAGTTCACGTGCCTCCCGCAGCGGGCAGGCGGGCGCCGCGGGGCCCGGGCTGGCGGGGCCGGGGCCGTCGGGCGCGGGGCCGGGGCGCTGACTGCGGCGGCGGCGGGGACTCCGCACAGACGCGCCGCGCGCCGGGTGCATGCTAATGGCCGGCCGCCGCGCCATGAATTATTCAGCAGCAGCGCGGCCCGCGCGGCGCGGAGGGCGGCCCGGCCCGCGCGGCCCCCGCCACCGCCACCGGCGCGGCGACTTCCCAAACTTTCCCCGGTCGGCCCCGAGGACGCGGCCTCCGCGGCGCCGCCGTCCCCGCCCGAGCGCGCCGGCCGCGCTTCCCCCGTTGCCGCCTATTTTATGTCTTTTGTCTCGGAGTTGGCACCTGTCCCAGAGAGCGCGTTTCCCTGCCCACCCCTTCGCCGCCGGAGCGGGCGGGGGGCGGCCGAGGGGCCCGGGGGGGAGGGGAGGGGGCGAGCGCCGCAGGCCCCCGCCGCCCGGGGCACCGCGCGGTGTCCGCGCGCCCGGACACCCCCGTTCCGTGGGGAGGTCACGGCCGCGGCCGCGCCCGGAATACCAACGAGCCGGCCCGCCGCCCCCGGCCGTGCCCGCCGCCGGGAGGACCGCGGCGCCTCCCCGGCTCCCCCCGCCGCCGCCGCCGCCCCCGCTCCCCCCCCTCCGCAGCCCCCGGCCGGCGCGCGCGGGCGGGGCAGGAGGCGCGAGCAGCGGATTCGCCGCCCGGGCCCCGCGCCTCGCCCCGCAGCCCCGCGTGCGCGCCCCCGCGGCCAGGCCGCCCGGGGCGCTCCCCGCTTGGGGCGTTGCGCTGCGGGGACCCACCGGCCTTCTCCTGCGCCCGGGGCCCGCGCGGCCGAGGGCGGGGGCGAGGCAGGCGCGAGCTCCCTCCCCGGCCCCGCCGCCCTGGCACCGCGGCGCCCGCGCGGCCTCCGGAGCGCGCTCGGCGGCTGCGCTCCGAGGCGCCGGCTGCCATGATTGCGGGCGGCGGGGCGCGCGTTCGTGCTCGGGCCGAGCTCGGGGACCCGGCGAACCCCCGGGCGGCCCGACGGGCGCGGCCGGCTTGCGGTCTGGGGCCCGCAGCCCCGAACGCGCCGCGCGCCGCGGCCAGGGTCGCCGGGCTCACCCCCCGCGGGAGGCCGGGCTGTGCCGCGGGCTCCAGACGAGGCCCCGGGGCAGAGCTCGGGGTCGACGGTGGCAGCGGGCTACCCCCGGGGCAGGGAGCGCGGCAGGGCGACCCCGCGGCGGCTTCCCGGACACCGCCGGCCCGGCGGGGCGGGGGCCGCCTGCGGGGTGAGTGGGGCGCAAGGTGCCTGGCGGCGTGTGGGGGCGCGCGGTGCCCGGGGAGGCAGGGGCCGGGCGGGGGCACGGTGCCCAGAGCTCGCGCTTTTCCTTCCCCGCGGAAACAACTTCCTGCCCGCCCGGCCCAGGGCGCAAAGCTGCGGGGAGAAGTTCAAGGCCGCAGCTTTGCTCTCTTGGAGCCCGACTGACGACATGCTGCCCGCCGGGCCGCGCGGTTCCTCCCCGGGCCGCTCCCGGGGTTCGGGACCCGCCCTGGCTCCGGGGTCCGGACACGGGTTAGAATGCCAAGGAGGCCGCAGCGGCCTGGCCTGCCAAGGCTTCCCCGTCGAGGGCCGGCCTGGGCCTCCGGCTCTCAGGGACGCAGACACTGGGTAATTAGGCACGGACCCCTGCCCTGCCCGGGCCTGCCCGCGCTCAGAGCCCGATGGGCCTGGCTGCCCTCATCCCCGTGGCTCTGTGTCTGTACCCCACCCCACCCCCAGCCGGCCTTGGCATTCTAACCAGTGTCCCCTGACGTCACATCTCGCCATTTCTGTCAACCAATTGAAACTTGCCCGTTGTCATAAAAATATATATTCTTTTTATGCCATTGGTAAATTCAAAAGTTTCTCGTCTGCCCTGCTTGCGAGGAAACTTCATTTCATATCGGACTGGCCAGACTGGACGAGGCTGGGCTGGGGCAACCCTGCCAGGGCCTGGCTGCCCACCCACCAGCTCCGACGCTCCTGGACCCCCGGCAGACAACACCCCACCCTGACCTTGGCCTTGAGCCATGCCGGGCACCCCCACATCGTGTCCCCACCCACCCCACCCCATATGACATACTCCCATTTTTTAGGAGGAATGGGGGAGGGAGGGAGGGGAAAACCGGGGATATATTAAGAAACCTTCCAAAATTGCTTCTTTCTTGGGCATCGGGGGAGTGGGTGAAATGTAACTTAAGTCTTTTCTTTCTAGGGATGTATATTTTTTTCATTTTCTATCAGAAAACACAGTTTTAGAAAATGGAGTAGAAATGTTTGCCAGCTCATCTTTTCATGAAACCCTGAACAACTTTCACTTTCCACAGCTGCTGGCAATGCTGAGAAGACCCAAGCAGGAGTCATTTCACAAGGGGGGTGGGTTTCACCGCTCAGGGAGAGGGTCCAGTATGCCACCCCCCCTCCAAGAGCTGTGGACCCCTGGGGCTGGAAGCCCAGGAATTCCGTGCTCCTCCTTCCTGGGCAAAGAGCACTGGTATCTGAGCAGCCAGAGACTCGAAATGCTGCTCCCACTTGCTAGCAACATAGTAGGAGAAGAAAACCTTTCTTGTCTAGTAGCGTCTTTTATAATTTTCTTCACTATTAAAATTCCTAGCCAAGCCTGGGGAGTGAGGGGGCTCGGGAGGACACAGCGTGTGCCAGGCAGGGCCGTACTTGTCCAGGTCCCTGGCTCAACCCTCTCCTGCAACACCCAGGAAGAATTCTGCCACTGACTGTCATAATTTCCCCCTCTTCCCCTTCTTTACTGTTGGTTAACTGCTTTAAAAACCATATTACTGACATTTTGTGGTTTAGCGAGCCTGGGGAGCCCAGAACAATGCTATAGAGACTGGGCGCAAATGCCCAGATTTAAACATCGCAAGCGCTCTACCCTTTTAATGCCAAATCTTGTTTTCCAAGAGTAATGAGCAAGCTCTGTAACAACCAAACAGGGATTCTGAAAATAAATACGTGGGTACTATTCTCACATAAAACGGTTTCCAAGTGCAAACTCTAGGCGTGCTGCATACCTTTGCAGTATCATGCAAACATAAAATAAAAATATATAATATGTATATACTGCATCCAACAACCACACTATAATCTATTCATAATTACTTTCTTAAACACTTTAAATATTATAACAAATGTGATATATGTTTTGTAATTAAACGAATGGATTAAAACATTAAACTTAAAAAGCCACAAAGAAAAAGAGATTATCTTCCATTATGCCACTTACAACTTTTGTTCCATTGGCACAAATACAAATTTGACAACTGTATCATTACTAAAGGCAGTGACTAAATTCCAGGATATTAGCTTTGTAATTTTCACCTGAAGCCATTATATAATCATACCGGCTTGCTAACCTTTTTATTAGCTGTTAATTTTTTCTTTCTCTCATGCAGTAATCAGTTAATTTAATGCTTTTTTTCTCCTTCCAATTTTTATTTGGTAAAACAAAAAATTGAGTGGATCAGAACAATATTTGAGAACATTTTTTTTTTAAATCCCCCCCTGCCCCTGTACTTGGCAAGGATTTACACATAATTTGGTTGCAAATTCAGAAATCAAATTCTGCTTTATTCAGGGAAAATAATAGCACTCAGGTAATTCCACCAGGTGTTACTCGGGTTGTGTGTGAGTTTGCCTACTTGCTATCATATATTATTCAAAGTCAATAATATAAAAAAATGTGCTCAAATGTTTAAGAGGCATGGGAATGCCGCGCCTACTTTCCAGCAATATGGTAGGGGAAAAAATCCTGCTGGCCTACCAGTGCTTTATAATTTTCTTCACTATTAAAATTTACTTTGTCATGATGGACAAGTTTCCTGGAGGAAAACCTTTGTACCTTTGGGCCACAAGCCGGCTTAAGGCCAGATGTGTGAAAATAAGGCATATCAAGAGGGTCATCCTATCGGCCTCATACACTTCTGTTGTTGTTGTTTTCTGATTTATCCCAAGATCTGCCTAATGGGAACGCAGCTGGCAACTTCCTGCTCTGCAGCCCCAGCCTTGACGTCCCTGCTCAGCCTTCAGCCCACAGCCTCGCCTCCAAAGGCCGAAGGGCGATTCGGTTTAGTTTCCCTTTTCTCAACGCAGCAACATTTCGTAGTTTTAAAGTTTCAGTATCCCAGGCATTAGAAGGACTTTGTAAACAGATGCCTCGAACCTAATTAAAGCAGGCAGGCTGTGCGTGAGTGAGAATGTACATTTTCACTTGGGTTTTGAACATGCATCTTGCACACCCAGGAATAATCGTGTTTTTAAAGCTGGTGCAATAAACTTGAGATTGCAAGTTTGTGGCTGTGGCTGCTCGGGGTAAGCCGCCACTTCAGCCATCACAGACAATGTGCCCTTTTGAGGAGCTGCTAAGTGCTTTGGGTACTGGCTATAAGGACAAACCAGGCTTAGGATTTTTTTTTTCTTTCTGCCTTTGTCTCAAAGTCATTTGCAGGTTCGGGATTCCATTTTAATACTCCTTTTTTCAAAATGACTTGTACTCCTACTTCACGGAGCGTCCATTTTCACTTTCAATTATTTATGCACAAAACTTACTGGCATCGATTTACCTTGAGCAAAGCTATTTTTTTTTTTCATCTTATTTTATTTTTCCCTGTGGAGGGAGGTGAGGAAGGAGAGAGAGAAAAGAAGTCATACAGCAAAAGATAGTTAGGAGTTTACAGTATCTCAGGCGGGGAGAGAAAATGTGGGTTAGCAGCCACAGAAAGGTTTCTTTCCTTCCAGACGTAATGAAGCATTTTTTTCAAAAACTTTTGCTTGGGTACTTTCGGTGTTATGCCAAACTTAGCACAAATCTACTAGCAGTGGAAATGAAACTGGCTGTAGGACAAGGATATT
>PVKH010044605.1:0-10595 GCA_004027955.1 Chaetophractus vellerosus | reverse complement strand
AACACAACAGTGACAGCAAAACAGTCGGGCGGGCAGGTGTCAAGGGGACTTTTTAGAGGATTTCTGAGACATCCATTACACGGTGAAAGGCCACGAGGAGGTGAGCGAAGCCAAACGGACCCCCCCGGCGCGGCAGCGGCCGCAGATCCCGGCTTGGCAGCCCTCCCCCGCGTCCTGGCGCGCTGCACCTAAAGGCACCGCGCTCTCCCCGGAACCCCAGCGACTGTCAGCCCCGGGCGGAGCCCCCTCCCCGCGCCGGCGCCCGCAGCTCGGAGCCCGGCGGCGACCCGGGAGGGAGGCCGGGCGCCGCACCCTCCACGCCGGCTGCGGGAGGCGCCCCGAGGTGGCGCGAGGAAGCCCGCGGATTCGCCAGGGGCCCCCGACGCCCCCGCGCGCTGCTCCCCGCCCGGCCCGCGCAGGGACCAGACCCGACTCACCCGCCACGCGTGCTCGGGGCGGCTCAGTTAGGGCTGGGAAGCTGCGGCGACGGCGACCTCCGGCCGCTCCTGCCGCCGCTGAACTTTCCCTGCTGCGCGGCGGCCGCGGGCTCGGCTCCACCTCCCGGTTCCCGCAGCCGCGGAGCCTCCAGGGACTCGAGGGGGCGGGGAGCGGCGGCGGCTCGGGCGGGCTGAACCGCGGCCAAGCCCCGGCGCTCGGCGGCGGGACCCCGGGTGCGGCTCGGGCTTGCCCGCGCGCCCCCTCCGCAGCGCCCTCCCCAGGGCAGTCCCTGCCGTCGGAGCGGGGTGCTCTGGCCGGACCCCGGGCCCCGGGCAGGCGCTTGTCGAGGCTCCCTCTTTCTGCAGGGGATCCTGCGGGAGCCCAAGAGTCCCCCGCAGGTGGGCGCCTTGGCACGGGGCTGGTCGCTGAGACGCGGAGAAGCCGCGGGCACCGTGGCGTGCCCCGCGCCCTTAGCAGAGGGGTGGTCGGGTATCAGATTCTAGAAGGACGTGGGCTTCTATCTTTTAGGATGAGGTCCCCAGCGCTCCCACCCTGCTCCTCTGTTTCCTTAGCCCTCCCTTGTAAAGAAGCCCCACTGGGCTGCCCTCGCCCGCGTGGACAGAAACTTGGATACAAACCGTTTGTAAATTGCACTTCGGAGAATTGATGCTTTAGTGGTTGTCTCTTACTGCCCTGGTAAATTGTAACGCCTTCACTAGAGATCTTTTATTTACAGCAGAAACCCTTTGAGCTCTGAGGCCCGCCACTCAGATGAGTGTCTGCAGGGACCCCTGACGGCCACTGGGAGGCCTAAGAGAGAAGTGGCAGAGGAGGGCTGGTGGGAGAGACAGACAGCAGGCAAGGGGGGTCGCGAGTCATAAAAGCCCCTCACACACACATACCCACGCGCGACCACAGCTCGCCCTTTATTTGTAAGTGCTCTAAACATATCATGGGCCTGGTGGGACCTTCAGCTTTTCTTGGAGGGAGAGGGCGTTTGGGGGTGTTATGATCCACGATTCCCAGGATAATGAAGGAGTGGCGGGAGGAATCCGTGTTAGCACAGCTAGGCCACTTGCAAGGGCCCACGGCCGAGGCATCGCTGAACCAGAACTAGAAGCCAGTCCTGTGCTTTTTGGTGCAGTGCTCCTTCCCCTGTCTGGCCATCAGAATGCTCAAAGTCCCCTTCTGGGAGATTTCCAGGCCCCAGACTTTGCAGGGTAATAGTCCTGGAGGCAATGGGCACAGCCTGGAAGCAGCTGGTTTTCCATTATATACCGATTCACCTGCAGGGAGCAGTCCTAAAGCCAACCTTGCTTCCCACTCTTACTCCCCAGCCCAGACGGCCCTGGGATCTGGGGGAGGGGGGGAGAGCTCTGTACACACCCCACCCCACCTGCCCACCCACTCTACCCCCCACCCCACTCCATTCCTCCACCCTCACAGTGAGTTACTCACCCTTGTGACTTGAGGTCCCCAAGCAACTCAATTGGAATTTGGGAAAGAGCAAAGAATCAGGTGTTGACCAAATGAATGAAAAGTCTTATTTTGTTAATGCCAAAAATATGCTGCTAGGTAATGGAGGTAATAAATAGTTAACACTTACAGTATACACATGTCGATTCGAGGCTTTTATTATCTCACAGCAACCTCGTAAGGCAAATCTTATGACAATCCCCTTTTGCGGATGGCGGAGACAGCATGGAAGTGGAAGGTTAGTTATTTTTGAATTGTGTAAAGGTTAAAGGTAAGCTTTCACAATCCAATCAAGGACTCTTTGGGCAACCAAGTAACCTCTTCAGAGCCTTCCAAACGTCACCAAAACATTCCCACCTCTCTATGTATTGAGAGGTGGGTTGTTAAAGTGTTAATTCTCTTTCCTCTTCTGAAGTGCCTCCCATCTCTTCTCTTGAGTGATGTTTCCAGAATTTCTCTATAATAGAGTTTGGGGTAAAATCTGGTTTGGAAGGTAAGCCAAGAGGGCTGGAGTTAGGGCTGCCTTGGCCCAGCACTCAAACTGTTTGGCTCAGAGTCTATGTTTATATGGCCTGCCTTGAGGATAGTGGAGGAGGTACCCTCATTGCTGCAATTGCCCCAATTTCAGTCATCTAGAAGAAACAGGAGATCACTTCAGGATTGAGCCTTTAGAGGCTCTTAACACACTTGTAAAGGTACCTGAAGGTACCATTTTCCAAACTTTTTCCATTAGGACACTGGTGTATCAGCAAAGCAATGTACATATAAATATGCATCTTATCGGTGTATATCATTATCTATCCATAGTCATAATCCCAAAGCTAAGAGTTTGGTTGCCCGGGATACATTTTGACAATAATGAATACATGCAAAAATAAGGGAGGTGAACAAGTGATCAAATAAAACTATGAAATTAAGTAATAGTATATGAGAAAAGATGGTCGATATCTAAGAGGCTTTGGGTTATTCATTTTGGGGGTAGCTATTATGAAGTAATGTCAGAGCCAGCCTCAGCCTCCACCGTTAAAGAGAGCAGTATATGGGGCGAGAATAACCACCAGCTTAGCTCTGCAGCTCCCGTTTCCTAATGATGCCCAGCAGAACTGAGACAATGAATCTCCGAGAAGAATGGGAACGTTTAGACTTCAAAAACCAAAGGACCAGGTTAAACTCCCCAGCCAGATGTAAAAACCAATGTTTGAGACTTACTACAAAAAAAAGGGAAAATTTTCAGCATGGATTTTAGCTTTAAGCTACAGTGTTCCTATGTAGTTAAACATTTTTCATAAACTTAATTATTTAGGAATCAGAAAATGTTATTTGAAGTTCTGAGGACATTATAAAGTTTCCTTAATATGCTGGTGATGTAGCAAAAGTAAAGAAATATATAGAAAGCTATGGAAAGAAGTAAGATTGTGAAGCCAGAGTGGTTTTATCCTGTTAGGGGAAAAAGACAATCCATGTGTAAAAGTACAATACATAAAGCCTGAAATTTTTACCTTTATAAAATATAAAGTATGTATATTGTAATATATAATGTTTGTTTCAAATATATACTGCACAGGTGTTAAACTTTGAGAAATCTTTCACACAGTTCAAGGTCAGACTTTTCAGCCTCACCAGGACTGAGAACTTGACCCAGAGCCAAGCAGAAGCTGAAGGGGCAGTTGTGACACTCATTCGTCAAAACTCAACTGCTTTACTTTGCAAGAGACACAGTCAGGTGGTCATTCCCATAGTGTTGACTCTTAACTTTAAATACAGTCCTAATAGCAAAGGCTATCTGATTTCCTAGATCACAGCAAATGTGCTGTGTAGTCTGAGAGTTCATTAGATGGGAGAGGTCTGTTGTACTCTTGCAAAAAGACTGGCCAGAAGATGCTTCTGGGCATGAGTCATTAAGATAGGGTTTAATTATATTCCATAGGCTACTTAAGAAATCTTGAAAACATGTAATATATTTCCAAAATTGGTTTCCATTTTAAAAAGTAAAATAAATAATGTTTGACCCAAAGAAGTAAGATTTGTTTCTCTGGGGAAAAAAAAAAAATTCACACATGTTCAGGATCTCATTCCACCAGCATTGTAACTAGAACGTAGTAGAGGCTCAAAAAATATTTGTTGGCTGAAAAGGGGATGTTTTTAACTTCTGGGCATTTTGCATTAGCATCTTTAAAGATACACATAAAAATCAATGAGTTAGTTCACAGTATTTTCAATTTTACTTTCTCAGTGGTTCCTGGCATTTCTCCCTGGGTCAGTCCTAGAGGAGGATGAAAAGGAGAAAATGTGTTCTTCTCATGTCACCACCACCAAGCTGTCTTCTCCAAATGACAGGAGACTGGAGCAGTTCCCTGGGGCAATGCGTTCAACGGTATAACTGAGATCTCACATCAAAGCCATCTAGTACATCAAGCTCTTCACAGGTTGACTTCTCCATTCTACTTCTGTGCTGCTCCCCCTGTCTACAGAAGAAAACAAAAGGGTTGTAGAGCTATCCACGGAAAACCAAGATCAATGAGGCAGCAGAAACTAATTCCATCTGGTCAGGATCAACCTGACATAAAGTCCAGGTATCTAAACACAGATCAGCTAAGACAGTGTCTTTTATTCCCACAGTATTTGCACTCATTCAGATGTGCAGATCTAGCTCACCCAAGTTTTTATTTATGAATAGGAATACTGGTTTCCAACAATTTCCCGTTGATTACTCAAGTCTTTATGGTTTACCGGGAATGGGTCTTCTAACTTACACGCCAACTCTAATTTTCTTTAACTCTGATGGATAGACTATTTTAAATTACTTTTTTTTCTTGGCTTTTTTCCCCTTCCAAACATTATTAGCATTTTTTAAATAGTTCATTTATCATTTAAGTCATTATCTGCAAAGTCTTGCTCTACTTTCAGGCTCCCTCTATACCTTTCCACTGCTATAAATAAACACAATGGTAAAATCTCCACTAATAAAGAGAATAAGTTTCAACAACACCCATAACTGTAAGTATCTTTATTATCCACGGTAGAAAGAGGATGCATAAAAATGCACTCAAGGATATTAGACTAAGCAGGGCTACAGTATAAAATATTAACATTAAAAAAGAAAAATTGCTCAATGGGGAAGGGTAGGTGCAGTTGTAATCAATAAGACCAAAGATAAGAAACCCGAAAGGAAAAGCCACGAGTGCGATAGTAAACAAATCATGAAGAAGACACAGTGAAGCAAAAGATGAGGATGTGGAAAATGAGCTTTACCGATTTCAAAAACAAGGGTCCTTCCTTTTCTATTTTCACATGTATCTGATTTAGTTCCCTTGGCTGCTCAAGCAAACACCATGCAATGGGTTGGCTTAAACAATGGGAATTTAATGGCTCATGATTTTGAGGCTAGGGAAAAGATCAAATCAAGGCCATGCTTTTCCCCTGAAGACTGTGGCGTTCTGGGGCTGGTTGCCAGTGATCCTTGGTCCCGGGCTCCTCTGTCACATGGCAAGGCACATGGCAGCCTCTCCCTTCTCTTCTGGGTTCCGCTGATGTTCAGCTTCTTGCCTCCTTTGGCTTCCTCTCTCTCTCTGTCTGAATTTCATTAAGGGAGTCCAGTAATGGGATTAAGACTCATCCTGATTGGGATGGGCCACACGCTAACCGAAGTAACCTCATCAAAAGGTCCTACTTACAATGAATTCGTACCACAGGAATGGATTAAGTTTGAGAACATGTTTTTCTGGGGTACATAGCTCCAAAGCACTACAATATCTAAAAGCTGTGCATGGATGTTGTGTATAGTCACACACATGTGCAGCTGAAAAGACACTTTGACTTCAAACTAGACAATGCCAAAACTGCTTCCCATTCTATATGAGACATGTTTTTCTTCTTTGTAAACACAGAACCAGAAAAAAAAATTATTCAAATCATCGTTTATCCAACAAGGAATAATTGAGCAGTTACCATGTGCCTAGCAACTGTGGGGAGCTACAAAACTGGCTAAACACATCCTTGCTTCCAGAAAGTAAAATCTAATGGAGAAAGATGGAACACAATATTGTAAGGATTCAAAAAAAAAGGAGATATCCCTGAGTAATCCATGATAGAAATGGCTTTTGACATGGCTCTTGATAGGTGAGTAGAATTTTGATGGCAGAGAAAATAGGAGCATGGCACAAGGGAAGTAATGAATGGCCAGCAATGCAGAGATGGAAAGTACTGAGCATGTCCTGAGAATGGTGATCCAATATGGCCAGAACATAGGGGATATTCAGGAGGAAAGAGTAGAGTCTAAAAGTGACCTGAGTCTCAAATATGGGGGGACTTTGAATGCCCCGATAAGGAGTTAATTTTTTTTAATTTGAGTGGGATGGGAATGTGTGTGTATAAGCAAATACTGTTAGTTGTCTATTCAATGGCTTTTTTTTCTTGCTGGAAGAACTCTAATTTGGTTCAGAACCCGTCTCTGTGTGGTCTTCCATGAGGTTAACCTACTGAAGGGAGATTAGCACCATCCCCAGCTCTCAGGGGAGGGGAGATGAATTATAGTTGATTTAAGCCAACAGGAAAATCAATGTGAAAATGACTGAGCTTATGGTATTTGTGGGATACCCCAGAGGAGAAGTCTGGTTATTAGAAAAAAGAGCTCTAGAGCTCAGGATATCCATCTAGGGCTAGAGATACAGAGAAAATGGGACGTTCTCCATGTATAAAAATATAATGGTTTCATGAGAATGAATAACATCAAGTAGTGAGAGTTTATAAAGTGAAAGGAGATGGTGACTAAGAGCAGAATCCAGGAGAACATTAGAATTAAAGGGACAAGAAGACTCAATAAAGAAAACTGGGAGGGAATGGTATAAAAGACAGGGGAACCCATAAAGTGAGATGTTTTAGGACCCAGAGAGTTGCAAGAGATGCAAGGGATGGGGCAATGATTAAGAGCATAAAATTCTGTAGTATCCATTGGATTTGTCAAGAAGTTACTTTAGTGAAAGATAATAATGAGAATACATGAGTCATTATCAGCATTTCAAACACCCAACAGAAAAAGTACACCTATTCACAGTGGGGCTGCGTAGGCTAACTAAATTTTTTAAGTTTCTCTGTTTTTTGTTAGAATCATGTAAAATCAGTGTGGCAATATTGACACTTCACAATGAGTCCAAGCTGACTCCCTATGGCATCACAGGAGTTTCTGGGGTGTGACTGGTAACCCCGTCACCGTGCACAGAGGAGAGGGACAGTGCCAAGTTGAATACACCAAGGTGCCATCAGCTGGAGCCGAGAAACCGACAGCCAGAAAGCAGTGAACCGTGCCTAAGCGTCTAGGGTTTACTTACCTTGAGTGACTTCTAACATCATGAGCCATATCAGAAATTCAAGTGATATGGTAAATGTATCTTTCATAACTGTGACTCTTTGGTTAAAATCTGGATGGATCAGAGATGAAATAGAAAAACATTGATAATACAAATGGGGGGAAAAATCATTTTCCTAGGTCCCTTTCTTCCCCAACTCTGCAATGATGGGCTGTAAAGACTGCTCAAGCCTTGAGTTAGTCCTAAACAAGTACGGCCAGCCATTGGGGTCCCCAGGCCCCCCATGGAGCGGCATGCCCAATTAATCTGGATCCATCCTGAGCAACTACCTGCCACCAGCAGCACTCTCTCACCTTATCACCTTCTTTTTACGGCAGTTTTTATGATTGGGCTTTTGTCTTGATTTTCTGAGCATAGAAAACTTCTGCTATGAAGCCTGATCTCTGATCCCTTCTTATTGATTTTTGGTTCGGGTTTTGATTTTGTGCCAGTTTCACTTCACCCACTTCCAATACTGCTCCTTAACTAAGTCCTGCTGTAACCTTGACAGCCCATGAAAACTCAACGTAAGATATTTGTATGTGAGAAAAAGTGCCATCTCTGCCCCTAAATTCCACCTGGCCCACTCCCATTCCACAGGTCACGCCCCTTTAATGATAGAGCAACATCACTTAGACTACAGTTTGCTCTGCACCTTTGGGAATGGTGGGTGGGACTGTTAGTCAACTCCCAGAAGGGTCCACCCTTCCAGCTGGCTAGTAACAATAATAATTACAGGTTTTTTAGTGCTTTCGCCATGTTCCAGGCACTGGTCTAAGCCATATATATATGTATATACAACTCTGTGAGGAAACTGAGGCACAGAGGTTCTATCACTCTCCCAAGGTCATACAGCTAGTAAGCAAGGGGGGCCAGGATTCACACCCAGACCAGCTTCCTTTCCCCTCGGGGAAGGAACCCTGGGGTTCCCATAAGCTTACAGCCTGGGATAAAGGGAATAGATAACTAATAAAGTCTTTGTAGCTACAGGACAAAAATAATAAAATGGGTTCTTTGTGGTGGAAAATATAAGAATTGCTTGATCTATCTGAAATTCCCCGCAGAGAACAAGGTCAGCCCCAAATTGGGATCTAATCCAACTGACTCCCTACCCAGGGCTCCTCTGCTATGCCAAATGTGTTCATCTGACATTCTAAATATAACTCAATTAGCGATATTAGGAAGTGTGACTAGGTATTACAGTGGAAAGATAAATAAGATTCTAATTAATGGGTTTGCTTCTTCAGCCATTTGCTTTACTCTTCAGGCATATCATATGATGTTTTGTACTCTAATTAAGGGGATAGCATCATTTACGTATTCTCAACTTATTAAGCCAACAATTAGAGTCAGACCAACAGTGTATACATAGCTAAATAGAGAAGCTTTTCTGCTTCTTTTCCTTCTCACAGATCAGATTCTTCTCCTTCCCCCCCCCCTTTTTTTTTTACTAGTATCTTGGAAGACTACCAGCCTCATGATCTATAAACAGTGCTTTTCTTCAGATAGCGTTTTTATCTCTATTGGGAAGAGAAAAACAGATTACTCCCTCGCTGATAAAGGGCTTTTTGAAGACTTCTATATAACTTCTACTATGAGTTGGAGAATAATGCTCAAAGAAAGGGGAGAAAATATTAATCCTTATTGCTGAATGCAGAGTTCTGTTTTTTTTCCTGAGTAACTTGGTGATGACAAATAAAATAACAAAATAAGATATGATTTAACAACACCGCATTGCAGCTAAATTTCATCAAAGGAGAACTGGGCATTCGTCCATTAACTTATGGAATAATTTGCACATGTTGCCTCTTTCCCTAGGGAAGAAAGAGACTGCTGGAACCAACTATTCCTGGAAAGTCTATATACAGCTCTTGTTCACATAAGCATGGTCTAGGTTTATCCTCTCTCCCAACCCTACCACCAGCCAACCCCCTCAGAGAAGATTTGGGGAAATAATGCCTTATCTTGAAGGCCAAGTGCTTAGCTAGCTGTCAGACCTCAGCAGAAAAATGTCTTCTAGCTAAGGTTCATTGTGTTCCTCTGTGTGCAGAAACCCTGACACAGCTCTTAATTTCTGGTTACAAGGATGGGAAATTAGCTGTAACTATGTTATTTTAGATTGGGGTTTTTGCAAAGTCTGGTTATATAATAACATACCTAGATCCTCTTTCTTCAAAGGGACCCCTCAGAGCCAGATAAACTGAGAGGCCAGGCAGGCAGCTTCCTAAAACAACAATCTATAAGAGGAGACTAACATATCACTAAAATAGGTCTTAAATATCGTCCCTGTTAGCCTGAGTAAAAAGGAATTGGTCTCACTAATCTTGAACTAGACAACATTCTGGAGTAGGAAAATATATACCCACTTACCCATCTCTGTTGAGTATCTGGGCAATGCACTTGTGGTAAAAAGTAATTAATTGCCCTCACCTGAAATTCTGAAATCAAACAACGTACGGCATAACATTTACTGAAATGAATGAATTTTTAATATCCAAACTTTTAAACTGTTTGATATACCTCCTAAGAGGTTGCCTGGTTCAGAATTTCACACACAAGGGCAAATAAGAACTGCCGAAAAATAGGAAATAAAATTCAAGTAAATTCATCATCAGCCAATGAAGTAAATGGAATAAGTGACTCTAACTCTGTGCAATTTTCGTTACTCTAAACTAGCTTCTTCCCACTGCCACTAAATAAATGTTAAGTAATTATTTAAAGACCATCAATTTGAAGTGGTGTGGCATCACCAGCTGGCTTGGAGTTCTCGCAGGAGAGTGAGCCAATATCAGAGCCATTCAAATTTTTTCAGTAGAAAGAAATAAAGGAAGAAGGGAAGGAAGGAGGGAGGGAGGGAGGGAGGAGCGGAGGAAGGAAATTTGCTTCCACCACCTTGGAAAACAGTTTGACAATTTCTTTTAAAAATTAGCATATACTGGCCATAAGACACAGCCATTCCACTCCTAGAAGTTCACCCAAAAGATTTGTACACAAATATTCACAGCAACATTTTTTGAAATAGCCAGAAACTGGAAACAACTCAAATGTCCGTCAGCAGATGAAGGAATAAAGAACCTGTGCTACGACAATGGAAGGCTATTCAGTGATAAAAAGGAATGCACTGTTGAGACACAACACGGATGAATTTTAAAACAATTAGGCCAAGTGAAAGAAGCCAAACAAGAAAGAGTACCTACTGTGTAATTCCATTTATATAAAACTCTAGAAAATGCAAAACTATTTATAGTGACAGAAAACAGATGAGTGGTGGCTTGAGCATGGCGTGGGCAGGAAGGGTTGGAAGAAAATTTGGGGGTGTGATGGATATGTCCACCG
>PVKH010044604.1:0-10588 GCA_004027955.1 Chaetophractus vellerosus | reverse complement strand
TGTTAAGAATTTAGAGCTTTACTGAGAGAGCCTTGGGAAACTATTGAGGAGTTTTAAGTAGGGGAGTGAGAAGTAAGATGAAAAGACTGCTATGGAATATTATATATATATTTCATATTTGTGAAGTTTATACCTTTATTTGCTGAAGTAGTATAAAATGTTTGTTTTGTGTGGCTCCCATTTTGGATTCATGATTTGCATTACTTAGTACCTTAAATCATTACCTCATTCCTGATGAATGATTATAGCATGGCAGACTTTCTCCCCTCCCCTCCCCTCCCCTCCCCATACAAAAACTGTACTTAAAATTTATTTTAATTTTAAGTACAGTTTTTGATTGACATGATAAAATAATTTTAAGTTCTTTTTGAAAACATAAGATGTGAGATCATAAGTGATAGTGCCCCTCCCCTTCACATTAAGTAGTTTGGAATGATCTGTACCTTAATCTTAGTAAAATCTCTTAATGTGCCCCCACATTTTTTAAAGATGAAGGAATTTGGTTGTTATGAAATAGCAATTAAATTAATATTAACGTTACATATGTTGGCAACTCACAATAGAAAATAAGCATTATAAGAGGCTTTTCAAATTACCTTATAGATGTAATTACTTCTGTGCTATCTTCTATACTTTATTGGCAGTTAGTCTAGGACAGGGTTTCTCAATCTCAGCACTAGTGGCATTTTGGGCCAGATAATTTTTGTTGTTGGAGGCTGTCCTGTGTATTGTAGGATGTTTAGCAGCATCTCTGACCTTTATCCACTAAATGTCAATAGCATGACCCTCTCACCTCTGAGTTGTGACAAACAAAAATATCTCCAGATATTGCCACATGTCTTCAGAGGGGCATAGTCACACCCAGTTTTGAAAACCACAGGTCTAAATATGGAAAAAAGCAAGTTGTAAATATTTCATTTGGTATTAATTTTTAAAAATAATGTAAAATTTCGAGTGAAGGAATGATAGATAAATCTCTAAAAGACTACACTTAAATTATTGTGTCAAAGTTATACATACATGTAATAATTCAGATGGTATAGAAGAATTTATGAAAAGTAATGCTCCCATCCAACTCCCTTTCATAGGCAATTTTTTGTTTTACTTTTTACTTTTTTTAAAGTTACTTCCATAATTCTAGGTAATATTTTTTTTGGTTTGTCAACGTTTAACAATAAATATTATTCCAAAACAGATGTTGAGGATTTAGCTACAATCTTTCTGATAGTGAGGATTTACACTACTAAAGTGGGTATTTATACTACTGTCATTCTCCCATTTCCTCCTCTGGTGTTTATTGTCTTGGGTATCCTTCTATGACACAGACTTAAATCTTTCTTTTTCTATCAGTTTTTCCCAGATATGTGGCAGATAGAAAGTCTCTGTTCTTAAGTTCTCAAGTTACTGCTAGTATTATTGTTATTATTTTTGCTAGTAGTAGCAATGATAACTAAATTATCTAACAAGAGAGGAATGGTTCTTTTCAGTTTTTCTCTATTTCCGATAATGCTGTAATGAAAATCTTAATGCATGTGACTTTCTTCTTGGAATTATTATAATATAAATTCCTAGGAATAGGATAATTAAATGAGAATATATAAGTAAACTGTCATATTGCTTTCCAGCAGGATTATTGGAATATTTTATTTTATTTTATTCTATTCATCTGGAAAAAAGCTTTGTTTTTTTTCCCCCAGTTATATAAATAAAAATCTTCTTGCTAAAAATTGAGTTCATTCAGAGACATTTAAGTAAGATGGTAAAAGGGGAAAAATAGTCTGAAATTGCACCACTCTGAAATAAGCATCTTTCTTTCATACATCTCTCTATGTATATCCACACAGATAAAACAATTTTACAGTAGCCAGTTTATATATTTTCTGTTTTGGTGTGGAAATGTCTTCAGTTTTTTCCTTTCCTTATTATTTTTGGCGTACAGCTCTGCCTTCATTGTAACCTACCCTCTCTTCAACTTTACTGTCGCATCAAGCAACCAGTAGGAACAACAGCCTGGTGTACAACTTTGCATTCTTGTTATTGGCTACAAAACATTCTATGGCATGTGTAATCAGCTGGATCAGCTACTGTAACAAAAAAATTCAACAACAGGTCATTTAGGGGAGGTAGATTCCATCTGTTGTGTTATTTAACCATCCCCAAGGATCTGGTAGTTTTCTGCTTAGTTGAAGCTGGGTCACCCCATATCTATGTCCTTACTACCATGAAGAGGGAAGAGAGGGTGAAAGAGGTATGATCGTGGTTTGAGACTTAGCTAAAGTGGAACAAGTTATTTTTTTCTTTTTAATTTTTATAGTGATAACTTATATACTATGCAAAATTTCCCATTTTGACCACTTTCATGTGTACAGTTCAGTGATATTAATTACATTCACAATATTGTGCTACTAATACCACCATTCATTACCAAAAATCTTTTCATCATTGTATTAGTCAGCCAAAGGAGTGCTGATGCAAAATACCAGAAATTGGATGGTTTTTATAAAGAGTATTTATTTGGGGTAGAAGTCCACAGTTACCAGGCCATAAAGCGTAAGTTTCTTCCCTCACCAAAGTCTGTTGCTACGTGTTGGAGCAACACAGCTGCCGACATTTGCCAGTGTTCAGGCTTCTTGGGTTCCTCTCTTCCCAGGGCTCCATTTCTCTCCAGGCGTGGTTCCTCTGTTTCCTCCACAAAGTCAGCTGTAGACTATGAGGCTCTCTAGGCTTTGCCTCGCTCCACAAGGCCAGCTGTAGACTCTCAGGCGAACAGCTCATTTCTTTTCCTGGGGCCTTCTCTCCTTCCTCATGACCAAGCTCTCTTATTTCCCTGGGCTCCAGCTCAAGATTCGAACATCAGAACTGCTCCAACTCTGTCCTTTGCCATGCCTTTTGTATTTGATTCCCCACCCACCAAGGGGTGGGGCTCAACACCCTACTGATGTGGCCCAGTCAACGCTCTAATCATAACTTAATCATGCCCAGATTAACAGACCAGTTTTCAAGCATAATCCAGTTTCAATTTTTGGAATTCATAACTATATCAAACTGCCAAACTACTACAATCATGCTGAACAGAAACTCTTTACCAATTAAATTATTATTCCCAATTTTCCTCCACTTCTACCCTCAGGCTCTGATAACTTGTAATCTACTTTCTGTCTCTGTGTATTTCCTTATTCTAGGTTTTGCATATAAGTGAAATACAAACTTTTCCTTTTTGTGTCTGGATTATTTCACACAGTATGATGTCCTCAAGGTTTACTCATATTGTAGCATGCATCAGAACTTCATTCCTTTTTATGGCTGAATAATATTCCATTGTATGTATATACCAAACTTCATTTATCTGTTTGTCTGAGGATAGACATTAGGGTTGTTTCCACGATTTCCCTACTGAGAATAGTGCTGTTATGAACATTGGTATAAAAATATCTGTTTAAGCCCTGCTTTCAGTTTCTTTGGGTATATACTGAGAAGTGGAATAGCTGGGTCATATGGTAATTCTATGTTTAACTTTCTGAGGAACCTCCAAACTGTTTTCCACAGTCGCTGCACCCATATTATATTCCCACCAACAATGTATGAAGGTTTCAATTTCTCTGCATCCTTGCCAACACTTCACTTATTTTCCATTTTTAAATAATAGCCAGTGTAGTGGATATGAGGTAGTATCATTGTGGTTTTGATTTGCATTTCTCACATGGCTAATGATGTTGACCATCTTTTCATGTACTTATTGGCCATTTGTTTATCTTCTTTGGTGAAATGTCTATTCAATCTTTTGTCCAGTTTTTAATTTTTTTGTCTTTTTGTTGTTGAGTTTTAGTTTTTCAAAATTCTGCCTATTAAATCCTTATCAGATATAAGATTTCTAAATATTTTTTCCATTCTGTAGGTTGTCTTTCAATTTTATGATTCACTTCCTTTGCAGAAAAGTTTTTAATTTTTATGAAGTCCTGTTATGTATTATTTCTTTTTTTGTTCATGCTTTTGATGTAAAATCTAGGACTTCATTGCCTAATATAAGGTCCTGAAAATGCTTCTCTCTGTTTACTTTTAAGAGTTTAATGGCTTAGAACTTATATTTAGGCCATAGATCCATTTTTTGTTAATTTTTGTATATGATATGAGGTAGGGGTCCAATTTCATTCTTTTACATGTGGATATCCAGTTTTCTCAGCACCATTTGTTTAAGAGAATATTCTTTCCCCATTGAGTGGACTTGGCACCCTTATGAAAAATCAGTTATCGTGGATGTGTGGGTTTATTTCTGAACTCTCAGTTTTAGCCTGTTGGTGTGTTTGTACTTATGTTATAACCAAAAAGATCTTTTTTAATGTGAGCATTTATAGGAATAAATTTCTCCCTGAGTACTGACTTTGTCATTCCACAAATTTTGATATGTTTTTTTTTTTTCATTTTTATTCATCTCAGGTTATTTTCTAATTTCTCTTCTGATTTCTTCTTTGGTGTATTGGTTGTTTTTTAATTTCAAGATATTTGTGAATTTTCCAGCTTTCTTTTGAGTTCTAGCTTTATTCAGTTATGGCTAGAGAAGATAGTTTGTGTAATTTAAGTATTTTTGCATTTATAGAAACTTGTTTTGTGATCAAACACATTGTCTATCCTGGAGAATGAACCCTGTGCACTTGAGCAGTTTGTGTATTATGCTGTTATTGGGTGAAGTGTTCTATATATGTTAGGTCTAGTTAGTTTATAATATTGTTCAAATCCTCCATTTCATTATTGATCTTCTGTCTGGCTGTTCTGTTATTGAAAGTGGTTGTATTGAAGCCTCCTGTTACTGATGTAGACCTATTTATTTCTCTCCTCAATTTTGACAGTGTTTGCTTTATAGATATTTTTTGGGCTCTGTTGTTAGGTGCATATATATCTATGATTGTTATATCTTCTTGTTGAATTCACCATTTTTATCAATATATATATAGTGCCATTCTTTGTACTTTTTAATGATTTTTGACTTAAAACCTATTTTATCTATATAAGTATAGCTTCTTCAGCTCTCTTTGGCTATTATTTGTTTTGAATATATTTTTCCATTCTTTCACTTTTCAGCCAATTTGTGTCTTTGAATTTAAAGTGAATCTCTTGTAAACAGCATATAGTTAGGTAATGCTTTTTTATTTGTTCTGCCATCTCTGCTTTTTGGTTGGAGAGTTTAAACTATTTACATTTAAAGTAATTACAGGTAATGTAAGACTTTTGTCATTCTACTGTTTGGTTTTTGTGAGCCTTATACTTTTTTTGTCCCTCATTTCTTCCATTACTTCCTATTTTTTGTTTAGTTATTCTGTTGTAGTGAACCGTTTAGAACCTCTTCTCATTTTCTTTTGTGTATACTTTTTAGCTATTTTCTTTGTGGTTACCATGGGGCTTAAACTTAACAGCCTTCATCTATAACAGTCTCATTGATTTGATACCAACTTAACTTAAGTAGCATAATCAACTAATTTTCCTCTCTTCTACCCCCTTAACATTGTTGTCGCAAATTGCATCTTTATACCCTGTGTGCCCAATACCATAGATTTATAATATCTTTTAATTAATTTGTATTTTAGACTATCTAAGAAGTTAAAAACGGAATTGCAATAAAAAATACAATATAGTACTTGCATTTGTGTTTACCCATGTAGTTACCTTTACTGGATGTCTTCGTTTGTCAAAACTGCTATCATAAATACCACAACTTAGTTTTGGGTTAACAATAGGAATTAATTTGCTCTTTGTTTTGAGGCTAGAAGAAATTAAAAAATCAAGATATCAGCAAGATTTGCTTTCTTCTGGAGTCTGAAGCTTTCTAATGCTGGTTGCCAGAGATCTTTGGGGTTCTTTGGGTTGTAGCTCTGCCTCCCATCACATGGCAATGTCCTCTACTTACTTGTGTCTGTCCTTCTGGTTTCTCCTGACTCCTGGCTGCTCCCTTCCTGTGGCTTTATCCTACCACTGGCTTCTAGTTTCTTCTCTTTATAATGCCCCAAGTAATATGGATTAAGACCCACCCTCATTCAATTTAGCCACACCATAACTAAAAATAACATCTTTGATTGGTGCTATTTATAATGGGTTCATGAAGATGAAGATTAAGAAAATGTCTATGTTGGAATACATAAATCAGTACACTAAACTGGAAATCTGTTTTTCCTCATATGGCTTTGAGCTACTAACCTAGTATTCATTCCTTTCAACTTGAAGAACTCCTTTGAGCATTTCTTGTATAGCACGTTTAGTTGTGAACTTGTAGAGCTTTTATTTATTTGAGAATGTCTTAATCTCTTCCTCACTTTTGGAAGACAATTTTTCTGGGTATAGAATTCTTGGTTGGCAATTTTTTTCTTTCGGCTCTTTAAATATGTCATCCCACTGCCTTGTTGCCTCCATGGTTTCCAATATGAAATTGGCACTTAATCTTATTGAGACTTCCTTGTAAATGATGAGTTGCATTTCTCTTGCAGCTTTCAGGATACTCTCTGTTTTTTCATGTTAAACAGTTTGATTATAATGTATCTCCATGTGGATCTCTTTGAGTTTATCCTATTTGGAGTTCTTTGAGCTTCTTGGATGTGTATATTCATGTCTTTCTTTAAAATTGGGAAGTTTTCAGCCATTATTTCTTCAAACATTCTGCCCCTTTCTGTCTTTCTTTTCCTGGGATTCACATGTGTTTATTGGAATGCTTGATGGGGTCCTATAGGTCTCTTAGGCCCTGTTTACTTTCCTCCTTTCTCTTTTCTTTGTGTTCCTCAGACTGGATGATTTCAGTGATCTTATCTTCAAGTTCACTGATTCTTTTTTTTCTGTCAGCTCCAATCTGCTGTTGAACTCCTCCAGGAATTTTTAAATTTTAGTTATTGTACTTTTCAGCTTCAGTATTTCCAGTTGGTTTCTTTTTTTAATTCTTTTTTGAAACTCTCATTTTGTTCATATATCATTTTCTTGATTTCTTATAGTTCTGTGTCTGTGTTTCCTTTTAGCTCTTTGAGCATATTTAAGACTTTTTTTAAAAAAGTCTTTTTCTGGTGGTATGTTACTCTTTTTATTCTTTTGAATGGGCCATATTTTCCTGTTTCTTTTTATACACCATGTAATTTTTTTGTTGAAATTTGGACATTTGAAAATCTTTGTGTTAACTCTGTAGATAATATTTCCCCCCTTCTCCAGGGTTTGCTGTTTTTTCTTATTATTATTGCTGAAGGCTATAATAATCTATTTGTTTAGTGATTCTTCCAACCTATCTATATATAAAGACTATATCCCTTGACATATGTAGTTACTGAAGTCACTGTCTCTATTAGTCAGCCAAAGGAGTGCTGATTCAAAATACCAGAAATCTGTTGGGTTTTATAAAGGGTATTTCTTTGGGGTAGAAGCTTACAGTTACCAGGCCATAAAGCATAAGTTACTTCCCTCACCAAAGCCTTTTGCCACATTTTGGAGCAAGATGGCTGCCAATGTCTGCAAGAGTCCAGCCTTCCTCTTCCTCTTAAGGCTCTGTGGCCCCAGCTTCTTCCATTATCAGCTGTAGGCTGGGATAAGTCTCATCTCTCTCCTAGGGCTTGTTTCTCTCTGGGTTCAGCTGCTTTGTTCTCTCCACAAGGTCAGCTGTAGACTGTCAGGCTCTCTCTCATCCCAGGGCTTTTGCCATATCTATGGAGCCATCTCTATTCCTCTTTGTTCTTCTCCTGTGTGTTTACTCCCTGGGGCTCCAGCATCCAAAAACTCCAACTAACTCCTCTGTCATGTAGTTTTCTCTGAGTCCCCGCCTACTAAGGGGGTGGGGACTCAATGTCCTACTGATATGGCCCAATCAATGCCTTAATCATAATTTAATAAAGTAAAAGTGAAACTTCTGAATCCAGTAGAATCTAATATGCCCAGAGGAACAGACCGGTTCACAAACATAATCCAATATCTATTTTTGGAATTCATAATGCCAAACTGCCACACTGTCCTTGAACTTGTATTCAGCTAGTGTAATGACAGATTTCCTTCAATGCTAGAAACCAATAAGAACAACAACAAAAAACAGTGTTGAAAACTCCTTTCCTAGCCTGCTGATTGACTCTGTGCTCTTGTTTTCCTTTAGTGTTTAGTCAGCTTATAGTAAGCCTAAAGAACAATCTAATGTGAAATCATAGGGCCCTCTCAGGTCTTTCCTGATCGTGGATCTGTGGCCGTATCAATGTATGCTTGGCCTCATCAATTACACCATTTACTTGATACTCCAAATGTGTCCAACTTCCCCCAGGTTATTGTCAAGGTTTCCTTCTGGTCCTGGGCATTATTGTATGTCTCAACCAGTATTCCTTTGCCCTACTTAGGAAGCTGTGATTTGATTGTTTTCTTTGGCGTTTTAGTGGACCTGCCTGCTGCCTGTAGTCCAGAGCAAGCTCCTGGGCTGGTGAGATAAAGACAAGTGTCCTGGATCAGTCCTTCAGACTGCTACCTGATTAGTTGTCACAGACAAGCATGCATCTCAGTATGCTCATGAGGATTACTCTGTCCCCTCCAGAACTTGGGACCATGGAAAAGCAGACTGGCGCTACACTGAGCCAGGGAGAAGGTGGAAGAAGGTACTAAAGGTGCCACCATACTTTTCCTACTGCATTTAAGTTGGCTTTTTCTTGATTTGGCACTTGCCCAGTTACCACAACCCTTTAATTGTTTTCCAGAGCTCTGAGAAAGTTTGTTCTGCCAGTTTCTGCTGGTTTTTCACTGTTGCTATTGGGAGCTGGAACCCAGGAGGCTTTTATTCGCCATCTTGGTGATGTACCCTTCCAACATGAATTTTTAATAATCATGGTTATATAATGTGTGTGTTTGGGGGTAGGACAAGTCTCTCTCTGTCAGTCTCATTTTTCCTAATTTTTAAGGCTAGTCTCAGTCATTGTTTTTTTTGAGATAAAAATTCAGACAGTTATTTATCCATATGAACTTTAGGATCATTTCAAATAAATACTGATTCCAATTGCAAAGGCATTAAGTATGTATATGTGTGTGTGTGTATTTATATATATATTTGAGAGTTGACATTTTAATGATATTTTGTCCTTCTCTCCTGGAATGTGGAATATCTCTTTATTTGTTTAGATCTTCATGTCTTTAAATAAGACTTTTACAGTTTTCTGTATATAGTTCTCCTTCCTTTCTTGTTAAGTTTAGCCTTGTATTGCATTTTTTTCTTGCTAATGTGAATGAAACACTTTTCTTATTTTGTTTTGTAGCTAGTTATTGCTAGATAGAGGAAAACTCTTGACTTGTGTATACATATATTGTTTCTAGTCACTTCACCAGAATCCCTCATAATTTCATAATCATGATTTTCCTAGTTATATAATCCTATCACTAGTTACAAAGACAAATTTCTTCTTTTCCAATAATTATAAGCAATTTAAAATTTCTTGTCTTTTAAAATTCCCCAGTACCTTGAAAATAATATCCAATAATGGTAATTGCATGCATTCCTATCTAGTTCCTAATAATAATAGAAATGGCTGTTGGTTTCCACCCTTAGTAAAATATCTACTGTTGTTTTTGGTAAATATTCAAGTATATGCCTTAAATTTCTAGCTTACTTTGCATTTTTACTAGGAATGGTTGCTTTGCTATATTAAATGCCTTTTCAACATTTATTGGAATAATCAATTTTCCCTTTAAGTTGTTGAGATGATAAATAACATTGACATATTTCATGATATTGTACCATCTTGATATTGAACTGTTCTTGGAGTAAGCCCCCCTTGTTTATTTTGTGTTATTCCTTTGATACATTGTTTGATTCTATTTTATTTATACTTTTTGTATTTGTATTTATAAATTATATTATTTTATAAATTCCTTTTTTGTTCAGGTTTTGTTTAGGTGATGGCTTCATGAGATTAAATTAGGAGCTTCTTTTTGTGGTAATTTAAATAATATTAGAACTATCTGTTCTTAATTTTAAAGGTAATGTAGAATTCAGCTGTGAACCCATTTGAATCTAGTATCTTACTTAATAGATTTTTAATTACCTTTCTGATTTCTTCTATGATAAATAATTGTTTCAGGTTTTAAAGTTTTTACTTGGTTAAATTTAAGTAATTTACATTTTACTAACATAACATTATTTCCTCTGGGTGTTTAAGTTTATTGTTATGGATAAGCAATTATGCTACTAAATTTATTGTGGTATTTAAAAAATTCTTTTAATCACTTGTAATCTGTGGTTATATTTCCTTTCTCATTCCTAATTGTCCATATTTCCCTCCCCCCTTTTAATACCTATAATTGTTGCAGAAATCCGATCCCGAAGAACTCAAGCAGCATTTGGAGGAGTGGAGGAACACAACTTTTTTACGCGTGGGCCCAGTAAACAAAACAGGTTCCAGTTTCTGGACCCCTAACAACAGTTTTCGTGGGGTTATATAAGTTTCTATTCATTGGCTAGTGGGTTGCTAAGCAAAAGAGATGAAATTCTTAAGGTGAGCGGGCAGGCAGTTAAAGTATTTGCTAGCTTAGCTCAGGGTCACAAGAAAGGGAGCTATTCTTTGTTTAGGTTTGTAAATTTTAGTTCAAAGACGCATGCTTTTTT
>PVKH010044603.1:0-10590 GCA_004027955.1 Chaetophractus vellerosus | reverse complement strand
GATTTTAGTTTCCTCTGTAGTTCTGCTACTCATACAATGAGCATCTGGGTTTGATTCTCAGATATCTCAAGTCTTTGGCTACAGAAGTAAAGATTTTTTTTCAAGGCACACTTAGAAACTTTCATA
This sequence comes from Chaetophractus vellerosus, assembly GCA_004027955.1. Classification (NCBI taxonomy): domain Eukaryota; kingdom Metazoa; phylum Chordata; class Mammalia; order Cingulata; family Chlamyphoridae; genus Chaetophractus; species Chaetophractus vellerosus. The sequence continues at coordinate 10,464 of PVKH010044603.1, read as the reverse complement.
TCATTCATACAGCATTTAAGTTCCAAATTTGAAGACTTTAGCTCATTCCTTTCTTTTTTAACTGTATCCAGAATATCTAGGAGGAGCCAGCCAACATCATTATACTTTTTTGTGCCACAAAATTCTGTTAAGGTATTGAAAACACTCTCACCCAGATCCTTGCTTCCTATAAGCGTGGAAGTAGGGGAATCCAGTGAAGCTATATTGCATATCTCTGTTGCCAGCTCACGTCATGGACTCTTAGCAACCTCTTCATTATTGGAAAGGGAGTCAGTACTACCCTTGAGTCCAATTAGAGTAGAGAACCACCTCAGACATCCCATGTTTAAGACTCTGTTCCTGAAGAACCACTCCCGGTACCAGCTGTTTTAGCCAGGGTTCTCTTGGGAAACAGAATCAACAGGAGATATCTGTTAATAATATAAGATTTTATGAGAGTCTCTCACATGACCGTGGGGATGCACAAGTCCAGTTTCTGCAGGCAGGCTGCAAGCCAGGGGCTCCGATGAAAGACCGATGAAGGGTCCTTGATGAGTTTCTGGGAGAAGGTTGGCTGTCAAACGACGAGCTGGGAAATTCTCTCTGAATGTTGAAATCAGTTCCCTTTTATGGCAGTCAACTGAATGGATAAAAGCATCATCCATTCTTGATCCAATTTCCCTGATTGATGCAGATGTAATCAGCCATCCATGCAGTAAACTCACTGGTGATCAAAGTTCATAAATGCTATTGTATTACAATTAGCCCAGTGCTTGCTGGACCTAATACCTGGACACAATTACCTGGCTGAGTTGACACATTAGCCTAACCATCACAGGGATATATTATAGTTCAAATACAGTACTTAAAATGATTATCAAAAGCATTTTTATTCGGCCTTAAAAATTCACTATCTCTTTAAAATTTTTGAAATATATCAGATAAAAGAAAAATAAAATAAAATTCTCTGTATTCACTACCAAACTCTATCAAGGCTTTTGCTTTGGGTAGATCAGTTTGTTTTTTTGAAGAAATAAAACATGATGGAACAGTTAAAGCTCCTAGGACACCCCTGCCTATCCTCTATCCCTTCTTCCCTCCCCAGAGGTAACCATGCCCCATATTCACTAAGTACCCCTCCCTTGCCTTTTAGAATATACTACACATGTATGTATCCACAAAATATATGCTATTCTATTATTTGTTTTCAACAATGTCATTCTGAAACTTGCTCTTTAGGCTCAACACTGTATTTTTGACATTTACCCATGGTAATACACCGAGGTCTATTCTTTCCTTTAACTTTGGAAGACTATTCCATTACATCACCACACCACAATGGATTTATCTACTCTCCTGTTGATGGACACCGAGGTTGTTTCCACTTTTTTTTTACAATTGCAATGTGGCAATGAAGACCCTTCTGCACAATCATTTGTGCTCTTGTGCAGAGCTACACTGGGTTTGACTGAGAAATGGAATAGCTGGTTAATAGTAAAGTAAAAATATCAACTTATAAGATATGGCCAAAATGTTTTCCAAAGCCCTGTTATCAATCTCTACTTCCACTGGCAGAGTATGAGACACAGTCAGACTGAAAATACCAACCTGATGAGGGTGAAATTTTAATTTGTTTTATTTTGATTTCCATTTCTTGAGATTGAGCTTCTATTCACATGAATCCATGAGTTTCCTCTTCTATGAATTCCTTATGCATTTCTTATGCCCATTTTTAAAAATTTGTTTGCTTTGTTCTCTTATTAATTTATAAGTTTTGGGTATTGATTTTGTCAATTAAATGCATTGCAAACATCTTCTCCAATGCAGAGTTTATCTTTTAATTTATTTATGGTGCTTTGATGAAAGAGTAGTCAGCTTTATCAAATTTTATTTTGGGATGAACAGAAATCTATTCCAAACTGATGAACACAGTATGTCTCGAATTTATTCAGGTTTTAATTTATGCCCTTCAATTAGGCTTTGTAATTTTATTCATAAAGAGCATGTACATTTTGTTACAGTTCTTTTCCAATGTATCTTACACTTTCTGCTATTATTCTGAATGGAATAGAAGTTTTTCTTTTATAATCCATCATTACTAGGGTATTGCAAGGTTATCAATTTTGGGATGTTGATCCAAAACCATGTGAAAGTCTATCCATTCTAACAGATTTATCTGTAGATTTTCTTAGATTTTTCTGTGTAGAAAATTATATAGTTTGGAAAAGAAAAGAACAATAGGACCATTTTCTATTTACTTTCCCTACTCTTATGACTCATTTATTTTCCAGGCCACTGCATTGAAAATGACTTCTAGTATAATACTGAATAGAAGTGGTAATAGAAGGCATCCTTTTCTTGTTCTGACTTGATTGGAAATATCTTCATGTTTTACCCCTAAAAATTTAGGTTTTTGAAATGTTTATGATAAATATCCTTTACTGGATTAAGGAAATTCTCTTCTATTCCTAAGATTTTTTTTTCTTTTATCCATGAATGAGTTTTATTTTCATTAGAATTTGTCTGGTATACATAATTTTTTATTTTCTTTATTTTCAAATTTTTTGAAAAGTTCTATTTTAGGTGTGTCTTTAGAAAGCAGCATATAGTAGGATTTGGATTTTGTTTTTATACAATTTTATCATCTTTTACTTTTAATAGGCAAGTTTAATCTGTTTACATTTGCTGTGATTAATGACACTATATTTGGACTTATTTATTTCATTTATTTTGCGTTTTCTAAAAAAGCATCTTTGCTTCACTTTTTCCATTTGCCTGTTGCTGCACTGACTGTTTTTACATTTCTTCTTTTCTCTCCTATGATTTGACAGATTCAGCTTATATTTCTGTTAATTTTAAAAAACATATATTGATAGCTATAAATTTCCCATCAGAGTTTAAATGTATCCAGTATTTATATCCTCCTTTCATACAAGGCATGGACTTTAGCATGCCTTACCTGCCCTGTGAGCACCCTTTTTTTCACCCTCATCCATCTTATATTTGTGATGTTGAGTTTTAGTATTAACTTACTTTCAACAAAGAAACAAAATACTGAATTTTAAAACAGTTGACTATCTTTACCAACACATAGAATCAAAATTTGGTATTCTCCATTGTTTTTTGGATTCCCATAGCTTTTCTTCTTGCTAGCAAACATCTTTTAAAAGTACTTTTAGGGAAGGATGTATGTGTGATAATTTCTCTAAGCCTTTATTTATATAAAATTATTTTTTATTTCTACCTCCCTTTTTTAACTGGGAAGTTTTTTTTAAGTTGATTAGCTATTTTCCCTTGGCATTTTGAAAATACTTACTACGTTGCTCATTGCTGATGAGTAATTGCTGTTGCCATTCTTTTAATGTAATCACACATCCCTCTAGGAGCTCTTAAGGATTTCTCTTTTATGATTGATGTTCTTCAGGTTCACACCTATGTGTCTTGGTGGGGACTTATCTTTATCCTGGTTGATATTAAATGACCTAATATAAAGCTTCAAGTTTATCTTTCATTCTGGAAAATCCTCAGTTACTAATTTTTAAAATATTGCTTCTCTACCACTCCCCCCATTCCATTCTTAGAAAACTCTCATTAGATGTATATTGGTGTCTCTCAGTCTAGCTTCAAAACCTTCTAACCTCCCTTCCATTAAAAAAATATATATATCTATTTATGCTATTTTCTGGATTAATTCCTTAGCATTATCTTCCAACTTATTAACCTTCTATTCCTATCTTTTGAAGTGTTTTTCTCAAAAAAGAATGCTGGATTTTGTTGAATGCCTTTTCTGCATCGATTGAGATGATCACGTTTTTTTTTTCCCTTCAATTTGTTAATGTGGTGTATTACATTGATTGATTTTCTTATGTTGAACCAGCCTTGCACACCAGGAATAAATCCCACTTGGTCGTGATGTATAAGTCTTTTGATATGCTGTTAGATTCGATTTGCAAGTATTTTGTTGAGAATTTTTACATCTATGTTCATTAGAGAGAATGGTCTATAATTTTCTTTTCTTGTAGAGTCTTTATCTGGCTTTGGTATCAGGGTGATGTTGGCTTCATAAAATGTCTTGGATAATTTTCCCTTCTCTTCAATTTTTTGGAAGAGTTTAAACAGTATTGGTGTTAATTCTTTTCGAAATGCTTGGTAGAATTCACCTGTGAAACCATTTGGTCCTGTACTTTTCTTTGCTGGGAGATTTCTGATGATGGAGTCAATCTCCTTAAATGTGATTGGTTTGTTAAGTTCTTGTATTTCTTGTAGCGTCAGTTTATGTTGGTTGCGAGTTTTTAGAAATGTGTCTATTTCATCTAGGTTGTCAAGTTTGTTGGCATGTAGTTTTTCATAATATCCTCTTATGATTCTTTTTATTTTTGTGGGGTCATTTGTAACTTCCCCTCTTTCATTTCTGATTGTATTTATTTGCATCTTCTGTCATTTTTTCTTTGTTAGTCTAGCTAGGGGTTTGTCAATTTTATTGATCTTTTCAAAGAACCAGATTTTGGTTTTGTTGATTTTCTCCACCATTTTTCTGTTCTCATTTTCATTTATTTCTGCTCTAATCTTTATTATTTCTTTCCTTCTGCTTCCTTTGGGAATGATTTGCTGTTCTTTTTCTAGTTTCTATAGTTGTCCAGTTAAATCTTTGAGTTTAGCTCTTTCTTCTTTTTTAATATAGGCATTTGGGGCTAGAAATTTCCCTCTCAAGACTACCTTCGCTGTCTCCCATAAGTTTTGATATGTTGTGTTCTCGTTTTCATTTGTCTCAATATATTTACTGATTTCACTTGCAATTTCTTCTGTCACCTACCGATTATTTAGGAGTGTGTCATTCAGTCTCCACACATTTGTGAATTTACTTTTTTTCCTTTCTATTATAAATTTCTAGTTTTATTCCATTATGATCTGAAAAGGTGCTTTGTATAATTTCCATCTTTTTATATTTATTGAGAGCTGCATTGTGACCTAACATGTGGTCTATCCTGGAGAAAGATCCATGGGCACTTTTGAAGAATGTATAACCCTCTGAGTTTGGATGCAGTGTTCTGTATATGTCTGTTAGGTCTAACTTGTTTATCATATTGTTCAAGTTCTCTGTTTCCTTGTTGATCTTCTGTCTAGTTGTTCTGTCTAATGATGTGAGTAGGATGTTGAAGTCTCCAATGATTATTGTAGAAATGTCTATTTCTTCCTTCAGTTTTGCCAGAGTTTGTCTCATATATTTTGCGGCACCCTGGTTAGGTGCTTAGATATTTATGACTGTTATATCTCCCTGGTGGATCCTCCCTTTTATTAATATATAATGGCCTTCTGTATCTCTTATAACATTTTTGCATTTAAAGTCTGTTTTCTCTGATATTAGTATAGCTACCCATGCTCATTTTTGGTTACTATTCATATGGAGTATCTTTTTCCAAACTTTCACTTTCAGCTGGTTTGTATCCCTGGGTCTAACGTGAGTTTCTTGTAAGCAGCATATGGATGGCTCATATTTTTTTTATCATTCTATCAGCCTGTATCTTTTGATTGGGGAGTTTAATCCATTCACATTCAATGATATTGCTGTAAATGCACTATTTGCTTCCTCCATTTTATTCTTTGGTTTTCATATGTCATCTTGTTTTTGTCTGTCTTTTTACTCTTTTGGTTATCATTTCTGCTATTCTTTCTTCTATACTCTCCTCCAAGCCTCTCTCTTCTGTCTTTTTCTTTCAGGTTCTAAGGCTTCCTTTAATATTTCCTGCAAAGCTGGATTCCTTTTTGCAAACTGTCTTAGTTTGTGTTTGCTTGTGAATGTTTATGCTCACATTCATATTTGAAGGACAGTTTTACTGGATAAAGAATTTTCAGCTGGCAGTTTTTCTCTTTTGGTTTCCTAATTGTATCATACCACCGTCTTCTCACCTCCATGGTTTCTGAAGAGAAAGCTCCACTACGTCTTACTGGACATCCCTTGTACATGTTCATTTGCTTCTCTCTTGCTGCTCTGAGAATTTTCTCCTTATCTTTGACATTTGACATTCTGCGTAGTATGTGTCTTGGCATAGGTCTATTTGGATTTATTCTGATTGGGGTAGGGCGTGCTTCTTGGAACTTATAAGCTCATTTCTTTTGTAAGAGTTGGAAATTTTCAGCCATTATTTTCTCAAATACTCTTTCTGCCCCTTTTCCCTTCCCATCTACTTCTGGAAATCCCATGACATGTATATTGTTGTGTTTTGTGTTGTCATTCAACTCTCTGAGCCCCTGCTCAATTGTTTCCATTCTTTTTTCTCTCTGTTCTTTTATCTCTTCAATTTTAGCTTTTCTGTCCTCAGTATCACTTATTCTTTCTTCTATCATTTCAAGTCTGCTATAGTATGACTCATACAATGTGCTTTTTATCTCACCTATTGTGTCTTTCATTCCTATGAACTGTTACTTTTCTGTTCAGGAATTCAAATTCCTCTTTGCATTCTCCCAATGTCTTCTTGATGTCATTTATCTCTTTAGCTACATTATCTTTCAATTCATTAATTTGATTTAGGAAAATTATGCTCATCTCACTGATTAGTTCTCTCAAATTCTGCATCTCTTCTGGGAATTTGATGTATTCCTTTTCTTGGGCCATGTCTTCTATTTTCTTAGTATGGATCATAATTTTTGCTGGTGTTTAGGCCTCTGGTTAGGATGTAGTTTACTCAGATGCTCAGTCTCTTTCTCTGTTATAGGGATTTGGTTGCAGAAGGCTGTGAGTTACCACAGCTCTTTGATTTTTGGCTCAACCTGGATTGTTAGGATTGTCCTGCTGGTTGCTCAAAACTGGGCACTGGACCCAGTAATTGGTTGTAGAGTCACTTCCTAGAGCCTTGGGCAGGGAGGCTATAGAGGCCAGAAAAGGCCTCTCCTACTTATTTTTAATTTTCTTGTGTGTACTTCCTTGGTCTGCCAGGAGGTGGCACTCTTTGGCAGCTCTCAATTCAATGCCTGGTTGGAGTGTACTTGTTGCAACACAGACCAGATCAATGTGGTAGAGCTTCCTGTTTGGAGGGTAGCAGCCTTGTAATTCAAACTTTCTTGAGACAGTTCTCCAGCCTTCTCCAGCAGCCCCCTCCCTTTTCCAAGCTAGGAAATATTCCACTCCCCTCTGAGTCCTCAACAATCAGTCCCTGTTAATAGAGAAGGAGATTGGGAGGGTTGTATATCTTTAGCCACTTCCAGGCTCTAAGGCAAACAATGGTGCAGCCCCTCCCAGCCTGGAAAGGCTCTTGAGACACAGCAGACCAAATTTGTGGGTCAGAAGCTGAGTCAGCCTTAGGCTGTGTCCCTCTCTCTCCCCTCTCCCGGGGTGGTAGATCCCTGGAGCCCCTTTTGACTGTAGTCGCAGGCCCAGAGGCCTGAGAATTCTAAAGAGTCTTTAGTGTGGGGGAGGGTGCCAGCAGCAGCAGCCACCGCTGGTTCCAACTCATGGTTCTGTCGTCGCAATTTCCCTCTTTTGTCCCTCTCTCCTCTGGGTGATGTGCAGCCTTCATCTTCTGTCCTAAACCCTAGAAGATCTTTTTCAGGGCTGTTTCAGCCTGTCCTCTAGCTATTTTTCTGGAGAAGAGATTCCTGTGTCTTACTTGTCCACAATCTTTCCAGAAGATGCACATTTATTTTGAGTAAAAGGTTTTAATTTTATATTGGGTTTTGTAACGTTTAAGGGAGTCCTGCCAGGCAGCTATTTGGGGGCTATGGTGTTTTCAGTTACTGGGCCAGCAGGTAGCTTGGCTCACAAACTGGATATTATTGTTCTCCCACATTCCTCTGCCCACAAAGCCCCAGGCAACAGGTCAGCAAAAGTTTTTCCATCCTTTTCTCATGGGAGCTGCAAAAGTGGGGAGGCTCACTATACCCTGGCTTTAAGCAACAGGCCAGATTCTGATATCCTGGATCAGTGGGAAATTTGTGGTCTCCTTTACCCCATGGGAGTGAATGCCAAGCCCCCACTGCCTGCTTCAGAGCCTAGAGCCTGCAAGGCTATAGCTTCACCCTGCTCACCAGTTAACATTTCTATTCCCGATCCACAGAGTTCTTAATCTTATTCCTGAGTTTGGCTCTGTCTTTCTGGAGGTCTCCTTTTAAATGTTATCTGCCACTACTAGGTATTTGGAGCAGAAGAGGTATATTGCAGTATACGGTGCTTCATCTTGTCACATGTCTCTAAATGTATTCTCTTTTTTAGGTACCGGGACTAGGAATTGAAACTGGGACCTCGTATGCGGGAAGTTGGCACTCAATCACTGAGCTACATCAGCTTCCCTAAATGTACTTTTATGAGACCTACACTATGAATGCAGACAGCTCCCAATACCTCCAGGAAGGGCCCTGTTTTCTGATTAATTTTCACTGGGATTTGTGTTTTTTCTTCTTCATTTTTTTTTAACTAGAGAAGTTATAGGTTTATAGAAAAATCATGCAGTAAATACAGAGTTCCCATATTCCTACCCCCACCCCCACCTCATACACATTTTCGCCTACTATATTAACACTTTGCATTAGTGTGGTACCTTTGTTACAAATAATGAAACAGTATAAATATAATTATACTATTAATTATGGCCCATAGGTTATATTTCAGTGTACTGTTTGTGTTGTACAGTTTTATGGTTTTTAAAATTTTTTATTCTGGTAACATATAAACCACCCAGTAGCTCCCCTTTTAACCACATTCAAATATACAATTCAGTGGTGTTAATTACTTTCACAAAGTTATGTTGCCATCACCACCACCCATTACTGAAACTTCTAATGAATTTTTGTTGACTTTAAAAAAAATGGTGTTCCTTAGCAGAAATGTCTCTGAGAGAGGAGAATAGATGTACTGTAAGTACATGAAATCCCCAGCGGGGTAAGGGCCTGTCTCATATTTCATATAATCATGGCCAAGGGCCTTACATTTCTGATGTAAATTCTGGATAAGGGTCACTGTACAGAGCAATCTCTTTAGCAACAGTGAGACAAACGCTTCACAGGCTTTTGGCCTTTTGGTTTTTGCCATACTCATAAATTTGCCCTAAACCAGGCTCTACACAAGGTCAGTCTTAACTCTCTGAGATGCTTCTTAATTCTGGAACGCACAGTCCACAGAGGTCATTACATTTTCAAGGCAATTCAGCCTAACAGTCTCTCATGCCTCACCGGGTAGACAGAAGTAACAGTACAAGTTACATATGCACCTCAAAGTGTAAGAAAGCATAAGGAAGCCTTGGGCAATGCTCAACAGGAAGCGTTCAACTGCCCAAACGTGGTCTCTGACGCTCAGGCCGGTGATTCAGATTGCACACGGGCTGTGGGGCCCTCAGCTTGGTGACCCCAGGGCCTGCTGAGCTGCCCCAGCAAAGTCAAGTCTGATGCCTAGGGCTCTTCTGCTAAAAGCAGCATGTTTGCATTTTCCTGAGCTGAAACAAAAAAATTGCTAATATGTGTCTGATTTTCAATTAATTTCAGAGCCCTGATTATTCCCATGGAAAAGGCGTCAGGGTACTTGTTTAATGATGATTACACGAAGCCAAACTCCTAATATGTTAACCAGTTTGGAAAAATAAACAATCCTTAGTGGCACAAAATTCCGACACTATGATTCAGAAGGAGTCATAAGTAGTGCAAATAATACAAATTTCAATGGCCTTACTGAACTTGGCTTTCATTGTTGCTGTTCAGATTGCAGAAGTCAAATTTAGTGTGAATGACCACCATAATCATAAATCAAGGTAAGTCTAGATTAATTTAGATCAAAGGCAGTTTCAGCAAATATAGAGCTTTGTTTATTTAGAAGTATTTCATATTTGAAGAATCAAATCCCTTTAAGTAGGAGCCTGAATTAAAGTAATTCTTTAACTTACAGGAGGTAGGGAATAAAAATATTAAAGCAGGCAGACGTGAGGACTTTGGGAGGTAACCACAACTTTTCTCCTTATTTCATTATTTAAACATTCTCTTAATTATTCTAAGGCTATGTATAAAAACTATATTAAGTACTTTAAAAGAATTGTTCTCTAGATGTTAATAAAATGCAACCCAAATCTTTTAAATATTAGACTTTTACTTTCTGGTCATGTTTAAATGTATACCTATTAGAAGAAGAGAGCAAGTTTTACCTTAGAGAAAATAAATATAATAAAAAAACTTAATATGATTTCAAATTTTCCCTTCCCCTTCTCTAAGCAAATGCTAGAAGAGAGCCAAGCATTACACTAATTTCCAGTTAATCATATATATAACATTTGTTCTTACCTTACTCTGATATTATTTTCAACATTTACCTTAAAATTTACCACCGTGTTTGTCAAAGCAGTAATCAAGGATTTTTTTCTGAGAGAACGATTGATCTTGTGAACTTACTGTAGATAACATAAAATAAAAAATCCTCCGTAATTAAAAAATCTCATTTGAGAGAGGAGAGTGAGCAGGCTATTTTATCACAATAAGATAGTGGCTCCTTTTCTGGATAATGAAGGTGGG
>PVKH010044602.1:0-10590 GCA_004027955.1 Chaetophractus vellerosus | reverse complement strand
GACTACCTGAGGTAGAGCAGTATCAAAAGCTAGATTCAGGGGGCCGGCTCGATAGCCCAGTGGATAGGGCGCCGGTATACCACATGGGAGGCCCCAGGTTCGGTTCCTGGGGACCTCTCCTAGCGGGCAGACCGCCTTGAGAATGGCAAGCCGCCATGGGCGGGCCGGAGCCGCCGTGGGCAGGGCAAGAAGCTGCCACAGACAGGGCAAGAACCGCCACGGGCAGGGCAGGTCGCCCGCCGATGGAGTGCAGCCAGCCACCCGTGAACTGAAAGCCGGCCGTGAATGGACGCAGAGACTGCCCACAAGCAGGGAAAGCCGCGCCTGCGCAGTGACCACTCTCGGCGCGTCGCTGCAGCGGGGGGAAGGGGAGATATGTAATAAAATAAATCTTTAAAAAAAAAGAAAAGAAAATCTTTCCTAATTATTCTTTTAACATTTATTTTTAATGTTTATGTTATATTTAAATATTAATGAAACTCTATTTAATACTATGTTTTTACTTTAGCTTATATAGTAAGTATAATTACTTCATGGAATTTTGTTTCAGTTCCATATACAAACACACATACACAATTGTTACTTAGACAAAGTTTGAAAACCTCTACTTTCAAACCTGAACCAATAATACTAATAGGGCTAAGGAAATAAAAATACATCTTTCAATAAATCCCAGTTATAAAGATACCTTTTGTACTGTCGAGTTTAGCAACGACTTTTTGTTCTGCAACGTTCCAAATGATCACTAAGTTATCAGTACTGCCACTTGCAAACAAATCGGGGTTATGTGGACACCAAGAGATTGCTGTGATGGTTTTTTTATGTTCAGACATAATTGCATGAAGTTTGAATTCATTGTAACGGTGATCTAACTAAAATAAAATATATAAATGAAAGCTCTCAGTACTTTTTAAAGATAATCCATTATTCATTAAATAATCACATTATTAGTAAACCTAATAAAAAATAAGAACACATTTTAATAACAAGTAAAATAAATGTTTTAAATTTAAGTTTGCATAATAATTCAGTTTTATATTTTTCATAGCTATAACAATTATAAGGAAAACGTTGGTTTTGGAATAATACTTTTTCAGTGATTTTTCACTAAATATGAACCCAAAGAAATTAAGGTAAATGAAAATTTTGCTCATTATTATAGTATAAAGATATCCAAAGTTTCCAGAAGAATGATGTTAACTCATATTTTGTTATTGTTTTTCAGATGGGGCAATATGTTGTGTTTTTACATGTTAACGAAAAAAAAGGAATAGCCTCATTTTTTCTCATTTCCTTTGTAAATGTGCCCCCATTAACTAGCATACAATAATCAAAATTAATAACCACAGATATATAGACCAATGGAATTGAATTGAGAGTTAAGAAATAGACCCTCATATCTATAGTCAATTGATTTTTGAAAAGGTTGCCAAGTCCACTCAACTAGGATAGAACAGTCTCTTCAACAAACAGTGCCGGGAGAACTGGATATCCATATTCAAAAGAATAAAAGAGGACCCCTATCTCACACCTTATATAAAAATTAACTCAACATAGATCAAAGACCTAACTATAAGAGCCAGGAACAAAAAAACTCCTAAAAGAAAATGTAGAGGAGCATCTTCAAGATCTTGTGGTACTCAATGGTTTCTTAGACTTTATACCCAAAGCACAAGCAATGAAAGAAAAAGATAAATGAGATCTCCTCAAAACTGAAAGTTTTTGTGCTTCAAAGGACTTTGTCAAGACAGTGAAAAGGCAGCCTACTCAATGGGAGAAAATATTTGGAAACCACATGTAGCAGTTTGATATTATTTATGAATTCCAAAAAAAGGTATTATGTTTGTAAAGTGGTCTGTTCCTCTGGGCGTGATACCCTTTTATTGTATTAAATTCAAAGGTTTTACATTTACTTGATTAAATCAAGATTAGGGCTTTGATGTGACCACATCATTAGAGCATGACTCAGGGTTGAGTACCCACCCCCTTGGTGGGCTATATAAATGGACACTCACTCAAGAAGACACACAGAGGACAAGAGCTCCATAGACATAGAAGAGGAGAGAACTTTGATCCTGGTAGCCGGAAAAGAGCTGAGCCATTCACCTGATAGTTTACAGCTGACCTTGTGAAGAGACCAAAGCAGCTGAGCCCAGAATAGAAACAAGCCCTATACCAGCCTACAGCTGAGATCAGAAGAAGCTGGACCATGTTGCTGAGAGAGAGGAAGGTTGAAACCTTGCAGAGATCAGCAACCATCTTGCGTCAACACGTGGCACCATCTTTGGTGAGAAACCAGCCTTGAGTTGGACTTTTAGGGCCTTGTAATGGTAAGCTTTCACCCCAAATAAATACACTATATAAAAGCCAACAGATTTCTGGTACTTTGCATGAGTACCCTATTTGGCTGACTAATACACCACATATCCGATAAGGGTTTAATATCCAGAATATATAAGGAAATCCTACAACTCAACAATAAAAAGACAAACAACCCAATTTAAAAATGGACAAATGACTTGAATAGATATTTTTCAAAACAGGAAATTCAAATGGCTAAAAAGCACATGCAAAGAGGCTATTTTCCTAGCTATTAGGGAAATCAAAATCAAAATCACAATGAGATATCATTTCACACCTACTAGAATGGTGACTATTATAAAAACATAAAACTGACACCTTGCATCAGTGATCCTCCTCTGTCACTGCTGTGACCCTTCTGTGACCAAAACCTCTCCAAAACTGAAACCAACAAAATAAAATTAACAAGAAAATGAAATAATAATTTTAAAACTAACCAATAAAACACACATTTTTAAAAATTTAAAATAATAAAAAATTAAAAAAACTTTTTTAGACATTGTGTCTTGCATCACTGTATGATCTGTTGTCTTGTACGTACAGTAACATTTTCTTCCATATATTCCCCCAGTGTTTATTTTTTCTTTTCATTTCATTTTCAAAGAAGTTTTAGGATACAGAAAAGTCACATAGAGAATATGCATATACCCAATGCCTTCCCCCTTTTCCTCTCTCCGTATCAATAACATTTTACATGTGGATGGTACATTTGTTACAATTGATATACAAATATTGAAACATTGCTATTAACCATGATCAATGGTTTACATTTTGGATCGTACATTTTTGTAGATTTGGATGAAATTTGAAGTGGCCTCTATCCCATTATTGCAAGATTATGCTGAACAATTCTAATGCCCTAAAAATGCCCTACATTCCCAGCATGGGACATGACTCCCAGGGATGAGCCTCCCTGGCGCCAAGGGATTATTGCCAACTAGCAATGCATCTGGAAAAAGACCTTGACCAAAAGGGGAAAATGGTAAATAAAAATGAGTTTTTATGGCCAAGAGATTTCAAAATGAGTCAGGACATTCCAGAGGTTACGCTTATACAAGTCTCAGCAGGATCTCACTGACTGCCACAGTAAACACTGCCTCAAATAGCAGGGCTCCTGTGGGCTCTAGAGACATCCAGAAACTATATGCAGGGCAGACTGCTCAGGAATTCAGCACCCTGTCAGTGGGCCTTACTTTGGAACTTATGCTCCCCAGTGTGAAAGAGACTCATTTATAGGTTCTCTACAAATGGCTCTTCTGTCCCTTTTATTTGAAGCTATAATTAGCACTATATTTGATAAATATATGTCCCAGAAACTTAAATCTTTGATCTGTCCATGTGCTAGCTGAGCCCTGGATTTCAAGAGAGTTGCAACACCTACTCTCCACTTCACTGGACTCACCCAGGACAATTAACAAGGAGATGATGATGGACAATGCCCATCCCAAGGAACAGAATGTCTGCAACTTCAAGCAAGATAGTTCCATCCACCTGCCCCCATGGAATTTAAGCTCTCTCTCAATTAGAAGCAGAGTGGGCTCAAGACTGGGGAATGAAAAATATATTAAATTAGACTTCTTATTATTCTACTCTAGACTTATTATTATTCTAGCAATGGAAGAACTCTTATTATTGATATAAAGGAAGTGGCCACCAGAGGTTCTAAAGGATGGGAGAGGGAAGAATAGGTGTAATATGGGGGCATTTTTGGGACATTGGATTTGTCCTGCATTACATTGTGGTGACAAATTCAGACCATTGTATATTTTGTCATAAACTACAATATTGTGTGGGACAGAGTGTAAAGCTTAATGTAAACTGTAATTCATAGTTAGTAGCAATATATGTTCATCAATTGCAACAAATGTACCACGCTAATAAGGGATGTTGTTTATGTGGGAAAGTGTGGGAGGGGGAGGAACGGGGGCATATGGGAATCCCTTATGTTTTTTATGTAACATTTATGTAATCTAAAGCTTCTTAAAAATAAAAAAAATTAATTAAAAAAAACATAAATCTACAAGTGTTGGAGAGGATATGGAGAAATAGAAACACTCATTCACTGCTGGTGGGAATGTAAAATGGTGCAGCCACTGTGGAAGACAGTATGGTGGTTCCTCAGGAAGCTAAGAATAGTAGTGGCAATCCCACTACTAAGTATATACCCAGAAGAAATCAAAGCAAGGATGTCAACAGACATTTGCACACCAATGTTCATAGTGGCATTACGCACAAATGCCAAAAGACAGAAGCAACCTAAGTGTCCATCAACCGATGAATGAATAAACAAAATGTGATATATACATACGATGGAATATTACTCATCTGTAAGAAGGGATGAAGTCCTGATGCATATAACAACATGGATGACCCTTGCAGACATTATGTTGAGAGAAATAAGCCAGACACAAAAGGACAAATATTGTATGACCTCACTAATATGAACTAATTATAATAAGTAAACTCATAGAGTTAGAAAGTAGAATGTAGGGTTAGCAAGAGATGGAACGAGGTTAGAGAAGGAGGATCTGATACTTCATATGCACAGAATTTCTAATTAGGTTGACAGTAAATGTTTGGAAATGGATAGAGGTGATGGCAGCAGATTATGGTGAGTATAATTAACAGCACTGAATTGCATGTGAATGTGGTTGAAAGGGGAGGTTTAGGTTCGTGTGTATCACTAGAGGGAAAGCTGGAGGATAAACTATGGAACTGAATAACACAACAGTGAACCCTGTTGTGGTTAATAGTACAAATAAAAGTTTGTTCTTTCACGAACTGTAACAAATGTATGTCACTATTACATGGTATTAACAGAGTGGTATATGGGGAAAATACACCTGATGCAAACTATGGACTAGAGTTAACATAATGTTTCATTTTCTTTCATCAGTTATAACAAAGGTACTATGCCAATACTAATTGTCAACAATAGGGGGGTATAAGGGCTATGAAGTTTTTCTTTTTGGAGTAATAAAAAATGTTCTAAAGTTTATTGTACTGATGAATGCACAACCCTGTGATTATACGGGGAACCACTGATAGAACAATTTGGATGGATTGTTTTAAGGGTGAATATATCTCAACAAACTGCAAATATTAATAATTTTTAAAAGAACCTGAATCTATGAATCACCAGATATATACAATCTCTTTATTCTCTTCAATCCTACCTAGTTTGTGTAGACACTTATATTACTCTGGAAAAGATCAGTGCACATTAAAATATACAAAGGCAAAAGAAGAAACTGTCACATCTAAACAATGAAATTACTCTTTATGATAAAAACGTACAAATAAATTCATTATATATATAATTTTAATAACCAAATACATGCAAATCTGGTGCTGTTATTTACTCTTTAAAAAGTAAATTATCTGATTATTATATAAGGCTTCAAATCTCTCAGTTGAAGAAATCACTGTCAATATTTTATTATATTTCCTCTATCATTTTTAATATATTTGGGATCATACTGTAAATGTAATTTTGTTGTACACAGCTTTTTTCTTTTAACATATAATGAACCTTTCACAGTGTTACTGAAAAGTTTTCCAAGTCATGATTATATTAACCATTTATACACCAAGCCTTCTTTAACCATATACGTGCAGTAAAATCCTAACTCCTAACAAGGTTTCCAAGACCCTACACAGCCCAACGTCTGTTACCCTTGCCAATCTCATTTGGTATCATGCTCTTCCTTGCTCACTTGGGCCTTCTTGTTTATCTAATACAGCAAAGTCATTTCTGCTTTAGAGCCTCATGCTGTTACCTTGGCCTCAGATGTCTCTGCACAGATTTGTTCCAGTCTTGAATTCTCTCCCCACTGGTTTGATTCTGCTTATTCATTCTCTTGTGAAGGTCTAAGTTCACAAGCATCTCTTCAGAGAGGTGTTTTCTGACCATGCTACCTAAATTCATAAATATTCCTGTAATCGATCCCATGATTCATTATTATCTGTTTTTATAACCTTTATAGAAAACCTTTCTTCTAAAGTGCTTACTTACTTTCTTGTTTACTTATTTATTTTATGAGCTCTCCCCTTTGCCTTTACTAAAAATATAAGTTCCATGAGAAGGAATTTGTCTGATCTGTTTATAGGTACATGGCTAGTTCCTAGCAATGACTGGCCAACAGAAGGTATTCAGCTAATATTGTTGAAAGAATGAAACTTTATGCTAGTGCTTAGCATTCAGGCAACTCCTAATTTTTGCAATTATAAACCATGCTGCAGCAAATGAACATCTTTGTAACTAAAATTTTGACTACAGATCTAATTATTTCCTAATTCCTACAATTTCTGTATCACCTACTACTTGAACTCCAACTATTCCTGGACTAATGTGGATGAAAATATCATTCAAGATAACTCAAGATATATCAAAGGAGTTTCCATCTGATTAGCAGTGCAGATATAATAATGTTAAGTGACCTATTTAAATATATAAATGAATTTTTTGGTACATTAGGAATTAATAGGTTTTTAAATTTTAAGTTACAGTTATCATAGATATTGTGAATGTTTCTAATGTATCTAATAGAACTGGTAATAAGTTACAAATTTAAAATAATATTCTATGAATATAATAATTGTATAGAGAAACATTGCACATCAATGACCTTAAATGACTTAACTATACAAATTGTCCAGATAGTAGCCAAAAGTATTTTAGAATACTGAAATATTTGTTGGATTAATTTATTAATGTATTCCTACCATACTTACAGTTCATTATTATGAGACTGTACTGTTATATTGAGTTGGACCATAAATTACTGTACTTTTAGAGTATTTAATAAAATAAAGTAGTGTAACTCAATGGTTCAAAGGAATTGGTACGTAAGAGTATAATTCAATAGTTCAGAAAAATCTGATAATCCATCAGTCTCATCTAAAGTGTGACAGATTATCAGACATTTACTATACATTAGTATTAGGTGTTATTTAATAAATATTTCCCCTGAAAATAATAATAATGTGTTATTCATGTAGCATAATTTCCAAAGCACTTGAATTTAGATGATCACATTTAAAATAATACTTATTAATATAAGTTTAATTTATTTGAATGTCACCTGTAATTTTTTACCAGCATACTCTGAATAAGTTACGGTTCACTGTAACATTGTATAAACTGTCACCTCAGTTTGCATTAAATTCCAAATATGAGTAATTTTTATTTTGTTTCAGTCTTTAATGACATGGAAATGTCTTAATAGGTTTTTATATTAATAATTTAATAATAAAGTCATATAATGTCATTATAAAATGTAAGACATGCACAAAAATAAAGAAAAAAGTTCTTACTCCATTCACTCAGTTTCTTACCACATTAATCCACAGGAGGAATAGTTTGCCTTGTCTGATAATTTCCATTTATTTGGGAGGAAATAGAGAGGACAAAAGACAAGAAATAGGGACATAACACTAGAAAACAATGTGGTAACAGAAAGTTTGGAATGAGAAGCTTAGGAGTGCATGCAGATGGGAGATAAAAGAAGGTAGTTAGAAGTTTTACTGCTTCCTATGCATGGGATGAGAGATCAGAGAATTTGAGTTAAACTGAAATTGCATTTTGGTTGTGGCTGTTTCCACAATCTTAGGGATGGACCACATAACATTTTATTCTAAATTGTCAAAATTTGACTGTTTTTTGATTATTGTTATTATTTCTTATGTTTTCAATAAGTTCCAGCACTGTTAGTAATAAACTAAAATATAATAGTGAAAAGGAATTTTTACTCCACCAATAAAACAATTCTTTTTTTATTCCTAAGTGAAATAAGTTTCTGTTTAGGTTTTTTGTTTTAAATCATGCATTCAAGAAACATTTAATGAATGTCTGCTAAGGGTCAGGCAGTGTGCAAAAACTTGAGAATTCAAAGACGAGGAAGATTCACTTGTGGTAAATGGAAGCATGTAGAGTGGTAGCCAGTTTTACCAGGCCCCTCACTCCCAGGAAGGAGAAAATGCTGACATGGAAAAGAGCTTATACACTTGAACTGAGACTTGAAAGACAAGAAAGTATTCTCCATACAGGCAGTGTAGGCAAACTGAATCATTGTGAGCAAAAGCAAGAAGATATGAAAGAGTTTGAGATCTTTTGGAAGATGCAATTAGTTTGATGTCTGGAGCACAGGGTGAAAAGAATGCAGACTCAGGAAGATTACAAAAGACCTTGAATGTCATACTATGAAGTTTGGATGTTAATATTAGGGAATGAGGAGTGTGGTAGGTTGAACTGTGTATCCCCATGTGGACATGATCTCGGTCTCGGCCAGCATTCTAGTGGGTGTGGACCCATTGTAAATAAGATCTCTTCAATAGGGTCCTTCTGTTAAGGTGTGGCCCACCTGAACAGGTTGGGCTTTAATCTGGATTACTGGAGTCCTTTGTAAGCAGAGTGAGAGTCACACAGAGGGAGAAGCCACAGGAGCAACCAGAGCTGCAAGTCATTGGAATCCAGAGAAAAAAGGAGGAGACATCACCATGAGCACTGTCATGTGACAAAAAAGCCAAGGAATCCCAAAGATTGCCAGGCAGCCAGAAGACACTGATTGCAGCAGGAAGAAAGCCCTCTATCCTCTGAAGCCATGAGCCAATAAATTCCTGTTGTTAAGCCAACCCATTGTATGGCTGTGTTTTTAGAATCTAGGAAAATAAAACAAGAAGCACTAAAGTGAACATTTTAATGTAGAGGAGTAATACATTTGAATTTGCATTATAGATGATTGATCACACTGAGGGACAAACTAGAGGGAGTCAAACTAGAGGCAGAAAAGTTATTAAGAGACTTTCATGATAGGTCAGGTAAGAAATGACGTAGGTTTGAACAAAAAGGACATGAAGAAGATGATAAAAGGTATAAAATACTAGAATCACTCTTGATCACCTAGAATATAGAAAGTAAGTACAGGCGGGAGTGAATGGTAACTCTCATATTCTGGTTCCGACGAACTGTTAGCTGGTGACATATTTCACTGAGATATTGACTCCAGATTTAAGGAGAAAGATGGCACTTCGGATTTAAGATACTTATGGTACATCTATGTGGCGATCTTCCGAAGGCCGTTGACTCATAAATTGAGAACTGATGAGAGATGTCTGGACGTAGCTTTAGCATGAAAAAAAGGAGTTGTAAAGGTTTTTTCTCTCAAAAATATCTCAAAATATATAGCATCCATCCTAATTTTAATACAATGCTATCTACAGGACTACCCACATTCTTCAACTGATAAGAGGATCTTCTCATATTAAATGTGGTTACTAAACAGAAGTTGAAATAAATGAAGAAATGGATTCCTTTTATTCATATGGGAATTTAGTTTAAAAAGAATTAAAAACAAATTGCTTACCATTCCTGAAATGGGACTTTATCTTGGAAAAACTCTTTTTAATCAACAGCCATAAAAGATTATAAAATCAACTAATATTTGGCTATTCATTTACTAATATAAAAATTTTCTTAAAAGTTTGAATTGTAGAACCAATGAAGTAGAAATAGCAGTAAAATTGAAAACATAAATAGCAATAAAAGTATAGCATCATTGTTCATGTGATGGGAGCATAATATTTACTGATTAAATATTAACTTTACCTGATAAAATTAAAAATGAAAATGAATCAGTGTGAATTTTACCTGATAAATATAGATGGCCAGAGTAGCACAATATGCAAACCTGTCTCCATTGGCAGCACACACATCTTTGTTCCATGGCTGACATCCAGCAGCCAGCAGTCCCACTTGCCTTACCTGGGACATGTTTGCCTTGAAAAATAAATTTGGAGAAACATCATAGTCAATTTCATTATCTGATAAACTTTCTATTCATCTATCTTCTCCATTCCTTAACTTTCTGCCCTGAAAAAATTTCTACTAGTACTGAGGCAGGCTAGATTAGGTATCAATAGATGGATCTGGAACCTGGCAGGAAACCCACGTGGCCATGGATACCCCACAAGACGGCTGTTGGAAGAACCTTGCAAGAACCGCCATTCGGAATGAGATTTCCTCTGGAATTAAGGAGAAGCTCCACATATCTCCAGGGGCCTTATCATTGAGCCCTCCCTGGGGATTGATGGGTGGGGTAATCAATCAAAACAGCAAACAGCTGGGACTCCTACCCTGTCATTAGCAAAGGGGCAGAATAATTAATGGTTCAAAAATAAAAACACAGAAGCTAAATCGGCCCTTTTTCCTTTTTTCCCTTGTTCTGTTCT
>PVKH010044601.1:0-10590 GCA_004027955.1 Chaetophractus vellerosus | reverse complement strand
TGACCAATGGCAACCAGGTCCAGAAACTCTGTGGACCTGCAACTCCTATGCTACAACTCAATGGACTCAACCAAGACACCTAGTTGGGAGTTGACAATGGAAGACGGCAATGCAGGGAATCCAGAGAGCCTGCAGCTGCAGGCAGGATAATCCCTTCTATTGTATCCATGGGATATAAGCCGCCTCTCACTGGGTGGTGGAGGGGACATCACCATTTCAGACCTCTTGGGACTAGAATGGACTTGTTGGAGTCCTGATACTCAATGCAAGAAATTGCAAAATTACGTCGAGCCAGGGTCACTGGACACTATGGGAGCAGGCTGAGGGAAGAGCAATTGTAATGCAGGGTTTTTTTTTTTTGTTTAATTTTTTTGTTTTATTTTATTTTATTTTATTTTTTGGGGGGGAACCTGGGAATTGTCATGGATGATGCTGCAATGGAGGATGTAGGCCAGTTTGTATGATCATGTATCATTCAGAACTGTATGGGAGAGAGGGTTGTCTAAGGCCTGAACTGTGATCTATGACTGATGGCAAATCCCCAAAATGTGTATATCTATCAGAGGTGTTATGCCACACTGAGGGATGTGCATGTGGGGGTTTTTGGGAGGGGTGGGGAGGTGGCATATAGGTTCTCCTGGAATCTCTGTGTAACATTTATGTAATCAATATATCCTAAAAATATATATATATATAAAATAAATTAAAAATTTAAATAAAAAATTAGTTAATGCTTATTCAATCACAAAAAAGTATTGACTTAAACACAGACTCATGAGATTATATCTCATTATCTAGAACCTTTTATGAAATATATGTTAGAAACTGTCAAGTTCAAAAATGTATGCCTAAAACATTGCTTTTTAATCAACAAATAATCAATATGGCTCTAAAAAAACATTTTTTGGTTGCAATTTTATCTTCTTTACTACTGTAATCACTTTTCTCATTCTTTGCTTCTTCCTTCATGCTTTTCAACATTTTATCAACATTTTATTGTTCACTAATTGGAAAACAAATTCTAAACCAAAAAGCCATTGTAGAAATCCATTCATGACAAATAGAGTAACAAAGAATGACTCCTAGTGAGTGTGATTCAGGGATACCATGCTAGATTTAAGGTAGATCACAGCTACTTTGCCCCACTTGATTGAAAGGGAGAATTATGGTAATTTCTCCATCTTATCTCTACAAAAATACTGAAATATTAAAGATGTATGAAAAATTTGCATCTATTAGTCTCTCTTACGATCTCTGAATTTCTAATTTAGTCCTGTATTTGAATATTAAAAATATAACAGCATATCAAGGCAAATAAAAATAATTTAGCTTTATCAAATTCAACATGATCAAATTATTTAACTCAATCCTTACCATGTGATTAATCACTACATATTCATAAGTAAGATATCAATAGTCCAAATTCTTTGTACATTGATGATTGAACATATTACTGATAAGAAATAATCTTGAAAGAATACATTAAAATCAAATTTTTTGTCCATTTTTGGATATATTTCACAGAGTTATTCAATCACTCATGAGCAGAAGATCACACACAAAGTTGTTAATTGTGGTGATACATATAGAATTCAGTAGTTAGGAAGTAGCTGAATGTTTAATAATAAAGAAAATGTATTTATTAAATAGGGTAGATACAGTTTATAGGATAGCAATATATCATATTACTGTTACACTAGTGGAGAAAAGAAAGCAGCAAAGAATTGGTGTATATATAGTAAAATAATCAGATCTCAAAAACATAGCTAATGAGAGCATTAGATATCAAAACCACACAAATAACAACCTATGCATGTTCATTAGAACATATATTTGTTATATAAAGATTATGCCTTTTTAAGGACATATAGCAACGTTTTGAACAGCTGCCTATATAAGAGGGAGAATTGAAGTAGAATTGGGAATGAAGACTGATAATGATTATGGAATAAAGAATTCAGATAGGATTAACTCAATTTTGTTTTGAGATTAAAATAAATAAATAAAAATAAGAATAACATATTCATAATTTGTATTTTTTCTGAATCTTTTAAAAACACCATAGGACATGTGAAAGAAAGCTACTTTCATCCTCAGGCCTAAAATTTGCAGAGGTCAATGTGGAAAATGCTGAATATTGAAATAAATTTTGAGAGATTAAGGTATGTATCCAACAAACAATATATTTAACTCAAGGTGTTTAATAAAGGATAGTGCAAAGTAATATAAGCAGGAAAATTGTATATAAATGAATGTTTGTCAATAGGGAAAGCAAAAGTAATTAACATATTACCAGTGGCATAATTTCCTGGTCTCATATGCTTTGGGAATAATTCCAAATTGCATTTAAGCTCCTAGGGTTGTGTTTGAAATAGGAGAGGCACTCAGTAATTCCTCTCATTTCAGTGATGTTAGCAACCACTTGGGGGAGCAATAACACACTACACATTTGAGGTGAGTAGAGAACCATAATCTCCATGATTATAAGATTAGCTCCAGTAACAATTCTTGACTAATGTTTACAATTTAAATTATGGGAATGACAATAGTACCAATTCCAGACTCAGCACATTTTACTATGCATATTAATATTTTCATTTTATAACAATGTTTTCCAGATAAACTTGATATTTTCAACACCAGCATGCTCTTTGAAGAAAACAATTCTATATGATTTCTATAATGATATAAGAGATATAAACAATGAAAACTCTGGAGGAGAAATGAATAAGCATTGTTTGAAAGCTTCATCTAGAATGTGATATCAACAAAGATGGTGATGGTCAAGCAAGTTTATTGATGCTGAATAAGGGTTTATATTTCACATACTAATAATTTCCAATGAGGGCTTGCAGTTATTCAGTAATGTGATAAGTAATATTATCATTATCTCCTATTAATTACATCTATAGAATTTTATTTTTTCTTTGTATATCTGCACTCTCATTTTTCTAATGCCATATGAGACAGAAATTGTCAGAGTTTAAATTCCTCCTTAAGCAGATTCTTTTACAAGGATATGGGTATATGATGTTTCATTGATAAGTGATTCCAGGAAGCATACTTGATGGAATGGAGAAAGTGAGACGGGAAGGGAGAAATGCTAACTGTGTAGAATAAACAGCAAGTTACTTCTGTAAGCAAGTGAGGGTAAATTGTTTGAGATGCTTTGAGGTGTCCTGCAGAAGTCTTGGAATTGTCCCAGGAAGGTTAGAGATGCTATAGCTTGGACACGTCAGAGTTGTCCATTGTGATAGGGAGTTGGGAGAAAGATGTTTCTGCAACAGTGATATTTGTATTACTAAATTGATAGCAATGTCAGAATAAAATATTAAACATTTTAGCTGAGGTTAATGTATTCATCATAGCACAATAAAAAAGCCCTTGGGCCATACTATTTTTTTTATTAAATTGGCAGGTTTTTTCACATAGATAGTAAGGGTCAAGCCTGGGAAGTGTCTCAATATATTTCTGATAAGTACCAAACATAGCTTAAAATCAGCACAGTTAAAGGATCTTGAAGGGCCAATTCTTAGAAGAATTATGTCAGATATGTATATTTTGATTTTAGTATTAGTGAACTTGCCTCACCTTAATCGTTCCATAGCTCTAGGCTTGGGTATTCCAATTTTCTTCTCAGAAGATACCCAAATGCATTATGGGAAGTGTTCATTTTTATCTGTAATCCATGTTACAAATCTTACATATCACAAGCAAGAAGGAAAACTATGTTTGGGGTTGTGAAAAGGATGAGACTTTCCCATACCTCTCCTCCAGCCCTTTATATGGCACAACTGCAATGAAAACTGTGTATCTTAGGTAATATGATATTATCCATGTTTTTGAGAATCTGGCATAATAGGATATATTTTATTGAAGCACAACTAACAAAAATCTTCAAATATTATTACAAGCTGCAAAATCATGATTTGACATTCACCACCAAAGCGGCTGTCATTCACTGATGTCCCTGTATTCTGAACTTACTGTTTCCCTACTAAGATAATGCACTGTATTTTCTTCAATAAGGAGTGGAACATTTACAAAGGCTCATGGTCCCATTAGCTAAGTGGATTGAGAGGAGTATGAATGTTTATCCTTTTTATTTTGTAATTTTAAAATAATACGTGTACATATCTCTGCTGATGCAAAATCACCCAAAGTTCCCACACCTGATGTATTTTATAGTTATTCAAGATTCTTCCTTCCTTTCTACTTTTCTCCCTCTTTTGTTCTTTTTCTTCTTAAATGTGAACATGTTGATGTTAATCTGATGAATCTGTTAATCTCAGTTAAGAATATTTGTATATGAAATATCTAGAATAGGGAAATTCATATGGACAGAAAGTCAATTAGAGGTTACCTTTTAAAGTTTATGTTGATATGCTAATATTTTTCAGGATTTTCACATCTATGTGTATGAAACTAGGGACCATAAATATTGATTATATATAACAAATTAAAATGGTACTATTCTGAGATTCTAGGATGAGTTCCAGAGTAGTCCTCATTTTGTGTAATCTGAAAGAATTTATACAAAATATGGATGAGCTCTTCTTTGCAAGTGTGGAAGCACTTGCCTTTGAAATTAACTGAAGGGAAGAAGAGTTGGTAAAGTAAAAGTAGGGAAAACGCAACCCTCAAAATAAAATTTGTTAATTCAAGATGTCTGTGTCTAAATGATGGAGCATGAAATAATATGTAAGAATAGCATTCAAAATTAAAATGAAACAAAATATTATACTCTTTTCAATGTCACATCTAGTGGGCTTTATTTGGACAGAATAAATTATTTGTCTTTCCCACATACATTTTAACAAGTAAAAATTGGTACATTATAAGTGACAGGCAATATCCACTTCCCCTATTTCCACTTTCATTCTTTAACTTCTACCATGATACTTCATGCAGCAATATCATGTGATATCTCTTGGGGCATTTGAGATGGACCCAGTGCTTTTTGGGTTTCATTTCACTTTATTGGATAAGTATTTGTAGTGGTTACCTGGAAATTTTTTATGGTTCATTAAAAAATACATTTTAATAATTGACACTTGTCTTAAATTATTTTATAAAATTACCACTAGAAAACTAAACCCATTTTTTCAATAGATATTATTGCTTAGTCAAAGCTAATGACAGAAGCCTGCTAAAATTTCTTTCTCAAAGTGAATGAAATATAGATGCAGGATTTAATTGATAATCAACATAGCAAAAACAGGAAGAAAAATTCAGATAATTTACTCATGTCTCTTAAAAACACATACCCACAAACAAGTTTTAAAATACTTTCTAATTTACTTAGAATGGCTATTAAGATATTAATAATAAAATATGTATTAATATGTTTTGGCAAGAACAAAAATAAATTTGGTATTAAAAATCCCCCATTCTCTATCTACCTTAACTTCTCTCTCCCATTTTCTTTCTCTTTTTTGTATAACCCTTTATCCTTGTGTCTTTTACAAGAGCCCATGGAATACATTCAAAATATTTACTGGAGAAGGTCAGAGACAAAACAGGAACTAGGACGATAGCAAGAAGCACAGTGAAAGGAAACAAATTATGCAGGCAAATTATGAAACTTGCATCAATAAGGAGCCTAGTAAAGGAATCCACTATATAATATATCTTGATTAACATATACCACAAAAGTTCAGAAACATTCCAATTCCACACTTCACTAGCATAACTGCAACAACAAACTTGAAGATTAAAATCCTCTAAATAAATTGCAATTTTTTCCCCAGACGACAGATGGGCTTGGAAAAGTAACTTCATCTTTCCTAACCAACGAGTAACTAGATTGAACAGTTTTCAGGCATATCATTTTCAAATTCATCAGCATAGTATTCCTGAAGTGTGCTTATTTATGAAATGCATTAAAATATTTTAATTTTATTAGTTTTTCATTATATATTATAATATATGAAGGAAGCATGCCATTAAATGTGATTTCTGATTTAATTTAAGTGAAACAAAGTAAATGCAGTTATAAATTCAGTTTTTTCCTTCTCAAAGCATTAAGCAATGAGTGGGCCCAATGCTATCATCTTTGTATTTCCCCTTTAAGTTATACATATGTTTGCCATATGGCACTAAATATATTCTAAAATGCCATTATATTGAGATTAAACCCAAAGGATCCCAATATTCTCTACTATTAGGGAGCAAAAAATTCATCTCTGCTGTCACATTCTGCTTTTGGACATCTAAGCAAAACAATAGTATATTTTACTTAAATTGTCCTGAAATCTCTGACAGTATAATTTCCTAGCATCACTTGGTATCTTTGACTTGTTTGGATATCAAGAATGTTGATTTATAAAGGAAGTCATATTTTATAGAAATAAAGTCCCACCAGAGAAATTCTCTACATTATTATAAGGTACTGTAAACATGATAGAATAAAATTTAAGGTGTTTAGCCATTTTCTCCAGTGTGCTCTTCAAAGGGGTAGTTCTGTTTAATAGTATTTCAGTATTCTCAAAATGGTTGTGTTTATGTGCAGCTGATTTCACTTTAAGATGAGATAGATGCTAGAAAGAAAAAATATTTAGAGCCTAAATTAAAGAAAAAGCATAATCTATCTGGAAGACTCAAATTAAATGATTTCCTCTTGTCATGTAAGTCAGAAAACTAAGTAGCATATGATGATTATAATAGTTAATACAAACACTGTTCTTGTGAAGAAGGAAAGCTATGTTAGCAGCTATCACATATTATTGACCAGCTATTAGGACAAAGGAATTTTCTTTTACATCACTTTACATAATCTAATGAGACCATGAAAACTAATGTAGCATACTCTTTTAGATGAAAAACTGATACCTACTTGGTCTTATAAATTTGACCTATGCCACATAGTTACAGCAGAGACAGGATTAAAGCCAAGATTTCTGACTCCACATCCTAACCTATTTCCACTCAACCATTTTGCCATCCTATTGTGACTTGCCCACATTCTGGAATTTTAATCTCAAGAAACAACATAAAAAATATCCTCACCTATTTGAATTATTTTTTAAAGACCCAGAAATTAAGACAAACAAAAATCTAAAGTGGCCTCTAGAACTACTAGTCAGCAGGGAAAATAAGATTAAAGTATATTCCTCTCTTAAAAATAAATAAATAAAGATCTCAAGTTGGCACATACACAAAGGGCATTTGAAATTTAAAAATCTCTCCATTTACAATTTTACCTAATCTTATAATATGGCCCTTAATTTCTAGTGTCCTATTTTGACTGTTATCTTTCATCACAAATATTTTTAAAAGTTCTAATTTCCATTTATTGAAATGAATATATAGATTGCCCTTACTATTTTCCCTGCTATGTTCCAGGTAAGGCAGCTGTTCAACTTTTAATACAAATCTAAGTAGAACAGCCAATCTCCAATTTAAATGTTAAAGTATATATTCCTGTTGACGTTTCAGGCTTTTAGTTTCTCGGATATTGTGTAAGTGATGAAAACCTTTTCCTTTTACCTGTGGATCTGAACTGCTCATTCAGTTAAGGTAAGAATATTATGTGTTTGGATTCTTATATTAGCTTGTCATGCTCTTCTTGAAGTCTCCAGGGGATTCCCCAAACTGAAAGTACACTCTCTTCTGGGATGAAAAACCAACAAGATGATGGATTTTTTTTTCCTATACTAATCAAGTGAATGATTTGGAACAATGAGCTACATGAAAAAAATGATTATTTGAGTGCACTTGGATGAGAAAATTGGGCCTCAGAGAAGTTAAGTGCTTATCAGAGCTTATTATAGTTTGTATCTCACATTTTAAGATTATTTACACATTATTAAAAACATATTAATGTATTTTCTAAGGTATTTAAATGAGAAGCCAAAAAACTCACTTCATTCATCAAATGTCAACATGTAGTGCATTATTCCATAACAATCTACTTTTTATTATTGAGTAAATCATCATATTGTTATTTTCAATGAGAAGGTAATTGGAGTATATTCTCCTTAGGGCATCTCCTGTTGGTTTCAACAGCTGAATAAGTTGATATAAACAATCTAAATAAAACATTTTTATAGTGTAAACTTCATCTGCCTTTGCTGTGCCACGGGTAAGAGGAAATTTCAGATAATTTGCATATTAATTTATGAGCTAGAATGCAAAATATTAAGTTCAACCATGCTATAAAATCCCTCAGTAGTAATCATTTTAGTTCTTAACCATTGCCTGGGTGACTAGAACACATCCTTCACAACCTAATTTATGTATAGTTCTAATAGGAATTGGAACCCCATATTTACAAGAAAACAATAAAATGAAAATGTAAATTTTTTTTAAAGATTTATTTTTTATTTTCCTTTTTTTTGTCTCCTACCCCCACCCCCCACCGCTGCTGTAGTGACATGCTGAGTCAGCTTCACCGGTGAGCTGTGGCCTTGCCCACTCATGGGTGGCTTGGGCAGCTTGCCCCACTTGTGGGTGGCTCTGCCCTGCCTGCAGGCAGCTGCACTCTGCTCGCAGGTGGCTCTGCTCTGCCCATAGTGGCTTTGCCCTGCCTGTGGCAGCTTTTGCCCTGCCCATGGTGACTCTGCCCCACCCATGGCAGCTTTTGTCTTCTCAAGCAGTCCGCCCACCCAGAGAGGCCCCAGGAACCAAACCCAGGGCCTCCCATGTGGTAAACTGGCACCTTATCCACTGGGCTATACAGCCGGCCCTGAAAATGTAAAATTTATGTTTGTAGTGGTCAATAAGTGTGCTCAAAATTAGCTGCATGTTATTATTTTCCTACTGAAGAAGACAGCCCTGTTCAAAGTAAGAGCATCCGAAGTAGGGGTCAATTTTAAACATCATGAAAATGTATCAATAGAGGGCAGGAAATTTTCAACAATCAATGGTTTATATTTTGATATAATGAGTAAATACCAATAATTATTTTAAGTGTATTTTACCAGTTGTCTAGTCTAGAAGCCATTGCAGGTTACTAAGTATTTCATAGTCTCTCTTTTTTTTTTAAGATTTATTTATTTTATTACATATCTCCCCTTCCCCCCGCTGCGGCGACGCGCCAAGAGTGGTCACTGCGCAGGCGCAGCTTTCCCTGCTTGTGGGCGGTCTTTGTGTCCATTCACGGCTGGCTTTCAGTTCCCGGGTGGCTGGCTGTGCTTCATCTGTGGGTGACCTGCCCTGCCCGTGGTGGCTTTTGCCCTGTCTGTGGCAGCTTCTTGCCCTGCCCACGGTGGCTCTGGCCCGCCCATGGCGGCTTGCCATTCTCAAGGCAGCCTGCCCACTAGGAGAGGTCCCCAGGAATTGAACCTGGGGCCTCCCATGTGGTATGCCGGTGCCCTATCCACTGGGCTATCGAGCCGGCCCCCTTTCATAGTCTCTTAATGGTAGTCTCCTTAATTCATAGTCTCTTTCTCTTTTCCTAAGGGCTAAAAAAAATGTTCCTATACAACTGGAATCATGTTGTGTTTAATTTCATTTTGTGGCAATGGGTGTTTTTAGAATTTATATTTATTTTTATTTTTGTGTCTCTGTAGGTAGATTGAATGGTTCTAAGAACTTGCCCATTTCGTCTGGGTTATGGGTTTTGTTGGTGTCCAGATTAAATAGTACCCTCTTATAATGTTATTACTTTTGTGGGGTCAGTTGTAATATCTCCAATTTCACTTCTGATTTTAGCTATTTACTTCCTTTCTGTCTTTTTTCCTTTGTCTAGCTAAAGGTTTATTAGTGTTATTAATCTTTCCAAAGAACAAAATTTTGGCTTTTGTGATTCTATTAGTTTTTATTCTTTATTTCATTTATCTCCCTTGGAATTCTGTTATGTCTTTTCTTTTGACCACTTTGGGTTTAGTTTGCTCTTATTTTTTTCTAAAATCTCCAGTTGTGAGGTTAGGTCTCTAATATGAGATCTTTCTTCTTTTTTTAATAAACACTTAGGGCTCCCACCACTGCCTTCGCTGCATCCTGTAAGTTTTGTTAGCTTGTGTTTACCAAGATAACAAGACAAATTCTGTTTCATTTGTCTCAAAATATTTTCTAATTTCCTTTGTGATTTCTTCTTTGACCCATTTGTTGGTTAAGAATACGTTTTTTATTTCCCCATATTTGTGAACATTCCAGTCCTCACAATGTTATTTATTTCTAGCTTTATTCCATTGTGGTTGGAAAGAATATAGGATATTATTTCACTACTTTTAAATTACTTGGGTCTTGATTTGTGACCCAATACATAATCTGTCTTGGAGAATGACCCTTGTGCATTAGAGAACAATGGGTATTTTGCTGCTCCTAGACTAGTTGGTTTACAGTATCATTCAATTATTCTATTTTCTTATTGATATTCCTTATAAATTTTCTATACATTTTTTAATGTGGTATATTGAATTCTCCTACTATTAATGTAGAACCATTTATTTCAACCTAAATTTGGTCAATATTTGCTTCATATATTTTGGGGCTCTACCATTAGGTTCATATGTATTTTTAAGTGATATATCTTTTTGTGTAATTGACCACATTAGCAGTGTATAGTATCTTTCTTTATTCCTCATAACAGTTATAGAATTGAAGCCCATTTTATATGATACATGTTCCATCCTTTCACTTTAAACT